>JAPQNM010000018.1:6511641-6566641 GCA_029783475.1 Metacarcinus magister
ACACCTTCGTTTTCTGTGCGTGGAGGATGGGACGCGGCGAGGGTCAAGGGAGGGGGAGTTCAGTCATTCCCACAATCTGCAAATTACTGCGTTTGGGTGGCCTGGCGAGCACCTGGGATGAATACCGAATTGCCATAGAAATCTACTTGATGTTTGCAAGAAGATTATATATTATTGTGTCATGTTTCTATTATGTCTTGTATTCTTTTCAAATGCAGTCTATTCTTATTTCTTTCATTATACAATTGCATGTGTTGAAGAGTTTGGTTATCAATAATGCATTTCGTTTTTTATTATTATGCTCTATCTCATTTTATTCTCAGTGCTGAATGTATTTTTGATTAAGTGTTTGGATTCTCTCTCTCTCTCTCTCTCTCTCTCTCTCTCTCTCTCTCTCTCTCTCTCTCTCTCTCTCTCTCTCTCTCTCTCTCTCTCTCTCTCTCTTCTTCTCCTAATTCGTGTAATAGTATCACATTTTCTATTATGCCTGTTAGTGATATTCTGGCTTAATCTTTATATATTTTCTTTATTACAGGTATGACTTTTTCTTTTTTGTCTCTCATTCTCTTCATGCACAACATTCAATAATTCTTCCCTTCTATTATTATTATTTCATTTCCATTTCTTCACTCTCGCCTCCCATGCGCATCATTCCATTGTTTTGTTTTTTCCCTCCCCCACGTTCTTTTCCTAAACAATCCCTCGTATTACCTGTCTATATAGTCTTTCATTGCAGGTAGTTCAATTTCTTCCTTTTAAACAAATTTCCACTCCTTAGAAAGATAAAAAATAAATCCTTCCTTCCTACCATTTCTTACCAACGCGAGTCTGCTTTTGAAACCTTGAATGTAAGTGTGTGTCAGTGGACAGGTGTGCCCCATCCACCTGTCCAAGCCTTGCCCACACGTGTTGAGGGGAGGTGGTGGGCGTGGGATGCTGTAACTCATCGATAAAACGGGCGTGAGAGATAAAAACAGGAGGAGGAGGAGGAGGAGGAGGAGGAACAGTAGGATGAGGAGAGAGAGAGAAGGAAAAGGAGGAGGAATAGGAGATGAGGGTAACTGATAAGTAAGATGAAGTCACAGATAGAGAAGAAAGATTATTGGGATATGGACTCCTGAGGATGAATTAATTAGGAAAAAAGAAAACAAGTAACTACAAAATAAAAATAAGAACTGATGAAAACCAAAAGAATAGGAGAAAAAAAAATAGTTGAAGTAAGAAATCAGTTACCAAGAAAAATAATAATAAGAAAAAAACAAAATAAGCGAGAAAGAATAAACGATATACAACAACTATAAATCAGAGAAAAAGAGAGTGAGAGAAAAAAAAAGGAAGCAGGGGAAATGAGAAAAAGAAATAGTAGTAAGGTAGGAAGAGAAGGAAGGAGGGGGAAAGGAAAGGGTACTGGTCATCTCCTACAGGAAAGTAATTACCTCCCTCGCCTCCCTTCATTATGCTAGGATCCTCCCGCTGGAAAATTCATAATATCCTCCTCTTCCTCCTCCCCCTCCTCCTCCTCCTCCTCCTCTTCCTCCTCCTCCTCCTCCTTGCTGGGTGGTCACAAGCTACTTCCTCCGCACCCAAATTAGCCTTCTGGAGGAGCATAAGCTTGTCCTGCCAGATACTCGCTGCTTTTTTACTTGCCTCAGTTCCTAATGGCTTTCCGTAAACGTAACTTTTTTTCTTCCACTGTTCAGTTAACGACGACATCCACGGCCTTGACCACGACACTCATACCACCGAGATGATGGTGTTTCCTGTTTTGTTGCTCCTGCTACTGCTACTGCTACTGCAACTGCTGCTACTACTACTACTACTGCTACTGTTACTGATACTACTATTACTACTTTTACTGCTATAACAACTACTATTACTACTACTTCTACTACTACTACTACTACTACTACTACTACTACTACTACTACTACTACTACTACTACTACTACTACTAACACTACTACTACTACTAACACTAATACTACTACTACTATTACTACTACTACTACTACTACTACTACTACTACTACTACTACTGCTGCTGCTGCTACTACAGTTCCTGTGTTCATCAGTTGAACTTGATCGTTTATACCGCCTAGGTGTCATTTAGTAAGATAAATATACTAATAATGACAATTGATAACATTCAAGAATACCCAACTCTAGGTTTTTTTTTTTATTTCACGATAGCATTCACATTTAGGAACAAAATCTATATGAGTAATTTCATTCAAGTTTTTCGATGTGTGGCACAAAGACACCAATATCCTCACGAATCGCCTCTCCTTCAGCTATCTAATGAATAGCAGACACAATCAGCAGCATCAGCAACTACAATCAGAAAAAAAACACCAAACATATGTACTTCTGCAGTGACGCTCAGCATTTCATTGGTGGCGACTACGTCTTAAAGGTTAAAACAAAATTTACGAAAAGTGTATGATATCAATTTTCAACTCGTCATCGTGTCTCAGAAAATATTTAATATTTCATGGGTTTTTTTTTGTGTGAAATGTAGTCTAAAAATGTTAATTAAATATCACGAATTTATTCACGAAAAGTGTTTTTATATACAACAATATATTAAGTAGCTTCGAGAAACTCTGAAGTGTCTTATTGGTCTAGAATATTATACTTACAGGAAAGGCAACCATGATAAAGTACACCTCGGTAGGAGGCGAGAACCTGACGGGTACGAAGGTGTCCCGGCGCCGTGCTGCGCCGGTTTGGATAAACTAAATAAATTCAGCTGCATTAGTCGCTCTTCGTATGGCTTGTTTCACAATCTAGGGATCATTTTAGTAACTTTTCTTTGTATTCTTTCCAGCTTATCAATATTTTCTTATATATTATGATGACCAGAACTGAATGCAATATTCTAAATTCAAGTGTAGTAAATAGTGTAGGAAAGAATGAACAGACAGCGATAGTCCTAATGGATCTAACGAGACTGTCCATGTGGCTACATTGCTACTTGATAGATACAAACGGGCAGCAAGGTGGAAGGCTCCTCCCCATCCACCCAACAGAAATTGGCTGGAGGAGATCATGTGCTATCTCTACTGAATCCCTCCCATCCCCCCCCCCTACAGGACACCCTTTCCTTCCCCACACACCAAACTTTTTCCATTCACCTCCAAAAAAACGCAGCTGCCAGACATTACCAGGCCCTCGAGAGACACTTGTCGCCTTCCCTTTGTCGCTCGTGAATAGCCTGGGCGGGGAATTACTCCATTAACGACCCTGAGCGGAGGACAAGGGAGGGACACGAACAGGTGGACTAGAAAGGGGGGGGGGAGGCCGAGAAGGCAGAGATGAGGGAGAGGGTAGAGTGAGGTGGGTGAGGGGAGAGGCATAGGGGAAGTGAGGGAGTTAGAGTGAGGTCATTTGGGTGGATGGGAGGACGCAAGAAGTATTCTTGTCCTACCCGTGTTTAAGGTAACCGCAGGCACGCACGCCTCCACACACGCCTTCTGGCCACGGACGGCGGGAGCAGGAAAAAAAGGTAGTCGGGAGAAAATGGGTTGTAAGGTTAAGGATGGTGGAGGTGGTGTGTGGTCTGGGCTGAGGAGGAAGCTGCGGCGTGGTGATGTTCAGTAATGTGAGGCTGAAGGAGGAGGAGGAGAAGAGGTGACGTGTATGAGGAACTGGAGTAGGAAGAAGAGGAGGGAAAGGAGTGGAAGAGTATGAAAGTGACAGCAGGAAAACATTCGGTGAGGCATGTTGTGTAAAGAAGATCAAAGCGATGAATTAAATATACATGATTACAGTCTCGGAAAGGTGAGTCCCTTCAATCCAGACTTCGATGAATTCAAACACTTGGAACAACAATTTTTCAACCAGTGCACGAATCCATACCACGTTAACTCCCTCTGCATCACTAACACACACCTTGAAGAGCTATCATTGAATTGACATTTGCACAAAATATGAAGAAAAAAACATAATGATATAAGAAATCGTATATGAGTTTTTTTTTTTTGAAAGAGATGACAACTGAGGATAAGTACCTGTAAGTGTAATGTATTCTTGACTTACCTGTTGATCTGCGGCAGGAGACTCGTCCCCTTCCTCGTCCTCACTGCTATGGGAAAGAGAAAAATCCGTTAACTCCAAGACATTAATTTCTTTCCTCGTGATTATCTCTCCACAATAATTTATACATATCATATATTTCCTTATTTTCCTTCTCTGTCTTAATTTCTTTCTTCTTTTAAATACTTTATCTGATCTTTCTTTATCTTTCTCTTTCTTATCCTTCTTCGTTTCTCTCCGTCACTCTTCCTTTACCTGCCTCACTCCTTCCTTCCGTCCCTCCCACCTTTGGATACCCGTAGGTCCCCACCGAGGAGAGCACCGGCCGGGCCCTAAAACAATGGCAGATTATGTTTTTAATCACGTGGCCCCGAGGGAGAGAGTAGGAGAGGCTTGAAACCTTCCCTCGTGCTATTAATCAAGTCTGTAGTAATGGCTACCTCGGCTACCCTGCCTTGTAGACCTAAGCCTTCCTGTCTCTCTTTCTCTCTCACTCTCTCTCACTCTCTCTCTCTCTCTCTCTCTCTCTCTCTCTCTCTCTCTCTCTCTCTCTCTCTCTCTCGTCCCCTTTTCCTCCTCACACTGACTGGGTTTTCTTTCATCATTATGCTCTTTCTACCTTTCTTTGTTGATCTTTTCCCTCTGACCCTAATCGCCTTTTTCTTGCCCATCCCGACCGTCTCGTAGGCCTGCCGCGGCTGCTCCTTTCGAAGCCTTTTTTGGGGAAGTCAAAGGAATAGGGAAAGGGGAGGGATGGGGGAATGGGAGGGATGGGGTGGGGGGAGAAGGGCGTCGGCTTGTGGAGTGAGATAGTGATGGGCTGCTGGTAACCACGTGAGGAGGAGGAGGAGGAGGAGGAGGAGGAGGAGGAGGAGGAGGAGGAGGAGGAGGAGGAGGAGAGCTATGGAAATGTTGTTTAGTAGGGAATGCACATAAGTAGATATGGATATATAAACAAAACACAATTAAGCAAATGGGAAAAACACAAAATATTCTCTCTCTCTCTCTCTCTCTCTCTCTCTCTCTCTCTCTCTCTCTCTCTCTCTCTCTCTCTCTCTCTCTCTCTCTCTCTCTCTTTATTCTTTAACCCATTCAGTTCTTGCGGCACACCATATGTGCCAGCAGCGTCTCCCTCTCCTGTGTTTGCAGCACGACGTCTGTGACAAGATCTTTATATCATTCCCATGCATATACATATGATGTATAGGCCAGTGTAACAACTTTTATCATTATTTACAAATTTCTATTGTCTTATGTATCAGAATTACCGTTCTTATGAGTATTTATGTGATATTCAATACATAATTTTACGGTACGATAACTGCGGTTAGGCAACACCACCGGCAGCAATATATAACCGTCGCTCCGTCGGCCGTCAGCGACGGGCTCTTCTAGCTAGCATTAGATATTGGATATTGAAAATATTGGAAATATTAGAAATATCATTGCAGCATCTGATACACCTAATTAAACTGTACAACTGTCATTATGAATATTTGTTTTATGACTAATAATTACGCAGTAAAATGAAACTTAATATTTATATAAAAACATGACTTTCCTCCTCATTTTCCCGAAAGCTATTAGAGATATTGGAAATATAATTGCAGCATCTGATACACCTAATTAAACTGTACAACTGTCATTATGAGTATTTGTTCTATGACTAATAATTACGCAGTAAAATGAAACTTAATATTTATATAAAAACATGATTTTCTCCTCATTTTCTCGAAAGCTATTAAAGATATTGGAAATATCATTGCAGCATCTAATAACCCTAATTAAACTGTACAATTGATAATATGAATATTTGTTCTATGACTAATAATTACGCAGTAAAATGAAACTTAATATTTATATAAAAACATGAATTTCCTCCTCATTTTCTCGAAAGCTATTAGAGATATTGGAAATATCATTGCAGCATCTGATACACCTAATTAAACTGTACAACTGTCATTATGAATATTTGTTCTATGACTAATACTTACGCAGTAAAATGAAACTTAACATATATATAAAAACATGATTTTCCTCCTCATTTTCTCGAAAGCTATTAGAGATATTGGAAATATCATTGCAGCATCTGATACACCTAATTAAACTGTACAACTCTCATTATGAATATTTGTTCTATGACTAATAATTACGCAGTAAAATGAAACTTAATATTTATATAAAAACATGATTTTCCTCCTCATTTTCTCTTAAGCTATTAGAGATATTGGAAATATCACTGCAGCATCTGATAGACCTAATTAAACTGTAAAACTGACATTATGAATATTTGTTCTATGACTAATAATTACGCAGTAAAATGAAACTATATATTTATATAAAAACATGACATTCCTCCTCATTTTCTCGAAAACTATTAGAGATATTGGAAATATCATTTCAGCATCTGATAGACCTGATTAAAATCTACTACTGTCATTATGAATATTTGCACTAGTAATAATAAATAATGAATTTTACTTTTTTTTAAATTACTTTCTTCCTCGTTTTCTCGAAAGCTATTAGAGATATTGGAAATATCATTGAATCATCTGATACACCTAATTCAACTGTACAACTGATATTATGAATATTTGTTCTATGACTAATAATTACGCAGTAAAATAAAACCGTATTTTTATATAAAAACATGATTTTCCTCGTCATGTTCTCGAAAGCTATTAGAGATATTGGAAATATAATTGCAGCATCTGATAGACCTAATTAAACTGTACAACTGATATTATGAATATTTGTTCTATGACTAATAATTACGCAGTAAAATGAAACTTAATATTTATTTAAAAAACATGACTTTCCTCCTCATTTTCTCGAAAGCTATTAGAGATATTGGAAATATCATTGAAACAGCTGATACACCTAAATAAACTCTAAAACTGATATTATGAATATTTGTTCTATGACTAATAATTAAGCAGTAAAATGAAACTTAATATTTATTTAAAAACATGACTTTCCTCCTCATTTTCTCGAAAGCTATTAGAGATATTGGAAATATCATTGCATCATCTGATACACCTAATTCAACTGTACAACTGATATTATGAATATTTGTTCTATGACTAATAATTACGCAGTAAAATGAAACTTAATATTTATTTAAAAACATGAATTTCCTCCTCATTTTCCCGAAAGCTATTAGAGATATTGGAAATATCATTGCAGCATCTGATACACCTAATTAAACTGTACAACTGTCATTATGAATATTTGTTCTATGACTAACAATTACGCAGTAAAATGAAACTTAATATTTATTTAAAAACATGAATTTCCTCCTCATTTTCTCGAAAACTATTAGAGATATTGGAAATATCATTGCAGCATCTGATACAACTAATTAAGCTGTACAACTGTGATTATGAATATTTGTTCTATGACTAATAATTACGCAATAAAATGAAACTTAATATTTATATAAAAACATGACTTTCCTACTCATTTTCCCGAAAGCTATTAGAGATATTGGAAATATGATTGCAGCATCTGATACACCTAATTCAACTGTACAACTATCATTATGAATACTTGTTCTATGACTAATAATTACTCAGTAAAATGAAACTTAATATTTCTAAATAAACATAACTTTTCTCCTCATTTTCTCGAAAGCTATTAGAGATATTGGAAATATCACTGCAGTATCTGATAGACCTAATTAAACTGTAAAACTGACATTATGAATATTTGTTCTATGACTAATAATTACGCAGTAAAATGAAACTATATATTTATATAAAAACATAACATTCCTCCTCATTTTCTCGAAAGCTATTAGAGATATTAGAAATATCATTGCAGCATCTGATAGACCTGATTAAAATCTACTACTGTCATTATGAATATTTGCACTAGTACTAATATAAAATGAATTTTACTTTTTTTTAAATTACTTTCTTCCTCGTTTTCTCGAAAGCTATTAGAGATATTGGAAATATCATTGCATCATCTGATACACCTAATTCAACTGTACAATTGATATTATGAATATTTGTTCTATGACTAATAGTTACGCAGAAAAAAATACCGTATTTTTTTATAAAAACATGATTTTCCTCGTCATTTTCTCGAAAGCTGTTAGTGATATTGGAAATATAATTGCAGCATCTGATAGACCTAATTAAACTCTACAACTGATTTTATGAATATTTGTTCTATGACTAATAATTACGCAGTAAAATGAAACTTAATATTTATTTAAAAACATGACTTTCCTCCTCATTTTCTCGAAAGCTATTAGATATATTGGAAATATCATTGCATCATCTGATACACCTAATTCAACTGTACAACTGATATTAAGAATATTGGTTCTATGACTAATAATTACTCAGTAAAATGAAACTTAATATTTATTAAAAAACATGAATTTCCTCCTCATTTTTTCGAAAGCTATTAGAGATATTGGATATATCATTGCAGCATCTAATAGACCTGATTAAAATCTACTACTGTCATTATGAATATTTGCACTAGTACTAATAAATAATGAATTTTAATTTTTTTAAATTACTTTCTTCCTCGTTTTCTCGAAAGCTATTAGAGATATTGGATATATAATTGCAGCATCTGATAGACCTAATTAAACTCTACAACTGATATTATGAATATTTGTTCTATGACTAATAATTACGCAGTAAAATTAAACTTTATATTTATATAAAAACATGACTTTCCTCCTAATTTTTTCGAAAGCTATTAGAGATATTGGAAATATCATTTCAGCATCTGATAGACCTAATTAAATTGTACAACTGTCATTAAGAATATTTGTTCTATGACTAATAATTACTCAGTAAAATGAAACTTAATATTTCTATATAAACATAACTTTTCTCCTCCTTCTCTCGAAAGCTATTAGAGATATTGGAAATATCATTGCAACAGCTGATACACCTAATTAAACTCTACAACTGATATTATGAATATTTGTTCTATGACTAATAATTACGCAGTAAAATTAAACTTTATATTTATATAAAAACATGACTTTCCTCCTCATTTTTTCGAAAGCTATTAGAGATATTGGAAATATCATTTAAGAATCTGATAGACCTAATTAAATTGTACAACTGTCATTATGAATATTTGTTCTATGACTAATAATTACTCAGTAAAATGAAACTTAATATTTCTATATAAACATAACTTTTCTCCTCATTTTCTCGAAAGCTATTAGAGATATTGGAAATATCATTGCAGCATCTGATAGACCTGATTAAACTCTACAACTGATATTATGAATATTTGTTCTATGACTAATAATTACGCAGTAAAATGAAACTTAATATTTATTTAAAAACATGACTTTCCTCCTCCTTTTCTCGAAAGCTATTAGAGATATTGGAAATATCATTGCAACAGCTGATACACCTAATTAAACTCTACAACTGATATTATGAATATTTTTTCTATGACTAATAATTACGCAGTAAAATGAAACTTAATATTTATATAAAAACATGAATTTCCTCCTCATTTTCCCGAAAGCTATTAGAGATATTGGAAATATCATTGCAGCATCTGATAAACCTAATTAAACTGTACAACTGTCATTATGAATATTTGTTCTATGACTAATAATTACTCCGTAAAATGAAACTTAATATTTCTATATAAACATAACTTTTCTCCTCATTTTCTCGAAAGCTATAAGAGATATTGGAAATATCATTGCAGCATCTGATAGACCTGATTAAACTCTACAACTGATATTATGAATATTTGTTCTATGACTAATAATTACGCAGTAAAATGAAACTTAATATTTATATAAAAACATGAATTTTCTCCTCATTTTCCCGAAAGCTATTAGAGATATTGGAAATATCATTGCAGCATCTGATAAACCTATTTAAACTGTACAACTGTCATTATGAATATTTGTTCTATGACTAACAATTACGCAGTAAAATTAAACTTAATATTTATTAAAAAACATGAATTTCCTCCTCATTTTCTCGAAAGCTATTAGAGATATTGGAAATATCATTGCAGCATCTGATAGACCTGATTAAAATCTACTACTGTCATTATGAATATTTGCACTAGTACTAATAAATAATGAATTTTACTTTTTTTTAAATTACTTTCTTCCTCGTTTTCTCGAAAGCTATTAGAGATATTGGAAATATCATTGCATCATCTGATACACCTAATTCAACTGTACAACTGATATTATGAATATTTGTTCCATGACTAATAATTACGCAGTAAAATAAAACCATATTTTTATATAAAAACATGATTTTCCTCGTCATTTTCTCGAAAGCTATTAGAGATATTGGAAATATAATTGCAGCATCTGATAGACCTAATTAAACTCTACAACTGATATTATGAATATTTGTTCTATGACTAATAATTACGCAGTAAAATGAAACTTAATATTTATTTAAAAACATGAATTTCCTCCTCCTTTTCTCGAAAGCTATTAGAGATATTGGAAATATCATTGCAACAGCTGATACACCTAATTAAACTCTACAACTGATATTATGAATATTTTTTCTATGACTAATAATTACGCAGTAAAATGAAACTTAATATTTATATAAAAACATGAATTTCCTCCTCATTTTCCCGAAAGCTATTAGAGATATTGGAAATATCATTGCAGCATCTGATAAACCTAATTAAACTGTACAACTGTCATTATGAATATTTGTTCTATGACTAATAATTACTCAGTAAAATGAAACTTAATATTTCTATATAAACATAAATTTTCTCCTCATTTTCTCGGAAGCTATTAGAGATATTGGAAATATCATTGCAGCATCTGATAGACCTGATTAAACTCTACAACTGATATTATGAATATTTGTTCTATGACTAATAATTACGCAGTAAAATGAAACTTAATATTTATATAAAAACATGAATTTTCTCCTCATTTTCCCGAAAGCTATTAGAGATATTGGAAATATCATTGAAGCATCTGATAAACCTAATTAAACTGTACAACTGTCATTATGAATATTTGTTCTATGACTAACAATTACGCAGTAAAATTAAACTTAATATTTATTAAAAAACATGAATTTCCTCCTCATTTTCTCGAAAGCTATTAGAGATATTGGAAATATCATTGCAGCATCTGATAGACCTGATTAAAATCTACTACTGTCATTATGAATATTTGCACTAGTACTAATAAATAATGAATTTTACTTTTTTTTAAATTACTTTCTTCCTCGTTTTCTCGAAAGCTATTAGAGATATTGGAAATATCATTGCATCATCTGATACACCTAATTCAACTGTACAACTGATATTATGAATATTTGTTCCATGACTAATAATTACGCAGTAAAATAAAACCGTATTTTTATATAAAAACATGATTTTCCTCGTCATTTTCTCGAAAGCTATTAGAGATATTGGAAATATAATTGCAGCATCTGATAGACCTAATTAAACTGTACAACTGATATTATGAATATTTGTTCTATGACTAATAATTACGCAGTAAAATGAAACTTAATATTTATTTAAAAACATGACTTTCCTCCTCATTTTCTCGAAAGCTATTAGAGATATTGGAAATATCATTGAAACAGCTGATACACCTAATTAAACTCTACAACTGATATTATGAATATTTGTTCTATGACTAATAATTACGCAGTAAAATTAAACTTTATATTTATATAAAAACATGATTTTCCTCCTAATTTTTTCGAAAGCTATTAGAGATATTGGAAATATCATTTCAGCATCTGATAGACCTAATTAAATTGTACAACTGTCATTATGAATATTTGTTCTATGACTAATAATTACTCAGTAAAATGAAACTTAATATTTCTATATAAACATAACTTTTCTCCTCATTTTCTCGAAAGCTATTAGAGATATTGGAAATATCATTGCAGCATCTGATAGACCTGATTAAACTCTACAACTGATATTATGAATATTTGTTCTATGACTAATAATTACGCAGTAAAATGAAACTTAATATTTATTTAAAAACATGACTTTCCTCCTCCTTTTCTCGAAAGCTATTAGAGATATTGGAAATATCATTGCAACAGCTGATACACCTAATTAAACTCTACAACTGATATTATGAATATTTTTCTATGACTAATAATTACGCAGTAAAATGAGACTTAATATTTATATAAAAACATGAATTTCCTCCTCATTTTCCCGAAAGCTATTAGAGATATTGGAAATATCATTGCAGCATCTGATAACCTAATTAAACTGTACAACTGTCATTATGAATATTTGTTCTATGACTAATAATTACGCAGTAAAATGAAACTTAATATTTCTATATAAACATAACTTTTCTCCTCATTTTCTCGAAAGCTATAAGAGATATTGGAAATATCATTGCAGCATCTGATAGACCTAATTAAACTGTACAACTGATATTATGAATATTTGTTCTATGACTAATAATTACGCAGTAAAATTAAACTTAATATTTATTAAAAAACATGAATTTCCTCCTCATTTTCTCGAAAGCTATTAGAGATATTGGAAATATCATTGCAGCATCTGATAGACCTGATTAAAATCTACTACTGTCATTATGAATATTTGCACTAGTACTAATAAATAATGAATTTTACTTTTTTTTAAATTACTTTCTTCCTCGTTTTCTCGAAAGCTATTAGAGATATTGGAAATATCATTGCATCATCTGATACACCTAATTCAACTGTACAACTGATATTATGAATATTTGTTCCATGACTAATAATTACGCAGTAAAATAAAACCATATTTTTATATAAAAACATGATTTTCCTCGTCATTTTCTCGAAAGCTATTAGAGATATTGGAAATATAATTGCAGCATCTGATAGACCTAATTAAACTCTACAACTGATATTATGAATATTTGTTCTATGACTAATAATTACGCAGTAAAATGAAACTTAATATTTATTTAAAAACATGACTTTCCTCCTCATTTTCTCGAAAGCTATTAGAGATATTGGAAATATCATTGCAACAGCTGATACACCTAATTAAACTCTACAACTGATATTATGAATATTTTTTCTATGACTAATAATTACGCAGTAAAATGAAACTTAATATTTATATAAAAACATGAATTTCCTCCTCATTTTCCCGAAAGCTATTAGAGATATTGGAAATATCATTGCAGCATCTGATAAACCTAATTAAACTGTACAACTGTCATTATGAATATTTGTTCTATGACTAATAATTACTCAGTAAAATGAAACTTAATATTTCTATATAAACATAACTTTTCTCCTCATTTTCTCGAAAGCTATTAGAGATATTGGAAATATCATTGCAGCATCTGATAGACCTGATTAAACTCTACAACTGATATTATGAATATTTGTTCTATGACTAATAATTACGCAGTAAAATGAAACTTAATATTTATATAAAAACATGAATTTTCTCCTCATTTTCCCGAAAGCTATTAGAGATATTGGAAATATCATTGCAGCATCTGATAAACCTAATTAAACTGTACAACTGTCATTATGAATATTTGTTCTATGACTAACAATTACGCAGTAAAATTAAACTTAATATTTATTAAAAACATGAATTTCCTCCTCATTTTCTCGAAAGCTATTAGAGATATTGGAAATATCATTGCAGCATCTGATAGACCTGATTAAAATCTACTACTGTCATTATGAATATTTGCACTAGTACTAATAAATAATGAATTTTACTTTTTTTTAAATTACTTTCTTCCTCGTTTTCTCGAAAGCTATTAGAGATATTGGAAATATCATTGCATCATCTGATACACCTAATTCAACTGTACAACTGATATTATGAATATTTGTTCCATGACTAATAATTACGCAGTAAAATAAAACCGTATTTTTATATAAAAACATGATTTTCCTCGTCATTTTCTCGAAAGCTATTAGAGATATTGGAAATATCATTGCAGCATCTGATAGACCTAATTAAACTGTACAACTGTCATTATGAATATTTGTTCTATGACTAATAATTACGCAGTAAAATGAAACTTAATATTTATTTAAAAACATGACTTTCCTCCTCATTTTCTCGAAAGCTATTAGAGATATTGGAAATATCATTGCAAACAGCTGATACACCTAATTAAACTCTACAACTGATATTATGAATATTTGTTCTATGACTAATAATTACGCAGTAAAATTAAACTTTATATTTATATAAAAACATGACTTTCCTCCTCATTTTTTCGAAAGCTATTAGAGATATTGGAAATATCATTTCAGCATCTGATAGACCTAATTAAATTGTACAACTGTCATTATGAATATTTGTTCTATGACTAATAATTACTCAGTAAAATGAAACTTAATATTTCTATATAAACATAACTTTTCTCCTCATTTTCTCGAAAGCTATTAGAGATATTGGAAATATCATTGCAGCATCTGATAGACCTGATTAAACTCTACAACTGATATTATGAATATTTGTTCTATGACTAATAATTACGCAGTAAAATGAAACTTAATATTTATTTAAAAACATGACTTTCCTCCTCCTTTTCTCGAAAGCTATTAGAGATATTGGAAATATCATTGCAACAGCTGATACACCTAATTAAACTCTACAACTGATATTATGAATATTTTGTTCTATGACTAATAATTACGCAGTAAAATGAAACTTAATATTTATATAAAAACATGAATTTCCTCCTCATTTTCCCGAAAGCTATTAGAGATATTGGAAATATCATTGCAGCATCTGATAAACCTAATTAAACTGTACAACTGTCATTATGAATATTTGTTCTATGACTAATAATTACTCAGTAAAATGAAACTTAATATTTCTATATAAACATAACTTTTCTCCTCATTTTCTCGAAAGCTATTAGAGATATTGGAAATATCATTGCAGCATCTGATAGACCTGATTAAACTCTACAACTGATATTATGAATATTTGTTCTATGACTAATAATTACGCAGTAAAATGAAACTTAATATTTATATAAAAACATGAATTTTCTCCTCATTTTCCCGAAAGCTATTAGAGATATTGGAAATATCATTGCAGCATCTGATAAACCTAATTAAACTGTACAACTGTCATTATGAATATTTGTTCTATGACTAACAATTACGCAGTAAAATTAAACTTAATATTTATTAAAAAACATGAATTTCCTCCTCATTTTCTCGAAAGCTATTAGAGATATTGGAAATATCATTGCAGCATCTGATAGACCTGATTAAAATCTACTACTGTCATTATGAATATTTGCACTAGTACTAATAAATAATGAATTTTACTTTTTTTTAAATTACTTTCTTCCTCGTTTTCTCGAAAGCTATTAGAGATATTGGAAATATCATTGCATCATCTGATACACCTAATTAAACTGTACAACTGATATTATGAATATTTGTTCCATGACTAATAATTACGCAGTAAAATAAAACTTATTTTTATATAAAAACATGATTTTCCTCGTCATTTTCTCGAAAGCTATTAGAGATATTGGAAATATAATTGCAGCATCTGATAGACCTAATTAAACTGTACAACTGATATTATGAATATTTGTTCTATGACTAATAATTACGCAGTAAAATTAAACTTAATATTTATATAAAAACATGACTTTCCTCCTCATTTTCTCGAAAGCTATTAGAGATATTGGAAATATCATTGCAGCATCTGATAGACCTAATTAAAACTGTACAACTGTCATTATGAATATTTGTTCTATGACTAATAATTACTCAGTAAAATGAAACTTAATATTTCTATATAAACATAACTTTTCTCCTCATTTTCTCGAAAGCTATTAGAGATATTGGAAATATCATTGCAGCATCTGATAGACCTAATTAAACTCTACAACTGATATTATGAATATTTTGTTTCTATGACTAATAATTACGCAGTAAAATGAAACTTAATATTTATATAAAAACATGAATTTCCTCCTCATTTTCTCGAAAGCTATTAGAGATATTGGAAATATCATTGCAGCATCTGATAAACCTAATTAAACTGTACAACTGTCATTATGAATATTTGTTCTATGACTAATAATTACTCAGTAAAATGAAACTTAATATTTCTATATAAACATAACTTTTCTCCTCATTTTCTCGAAAGCTATTAGAGATATTGGAAATATCATTGCAGCATCTGATAGACCTGATTAAACTCTACAACTGATATTATGAATATTTGTTCTATGACTAATAATTACGCAGTAAAATGAAACTTAATATTTATATAAAAACATGAATTTTCTCCTCATTTTCCCGAAAGCTATTAGAGATATTGGAAATATCATTGCAGCATCTGATAAACCTAATTAAACTGTACAACTGTCATTATGAATATTTGTTCTATGACTAATAATTACTCAGTAAAATGAAACTTAATATTTCTATATAAACATAACTTTTCTCCTCATTTTCTCGAAAGCTATTAGAGATATTGGAAATATCATTGCAGCATCTGATAGACCTGATTAAACTCTACAACTGATATTATGAATATTTGTTCTATGACTAATAATTACGCAGTAAAATGAAACTTAATATTTATATAAAAACATGAATTTTCTCCTCATTTTCCCGAAAGCTATTAGAGATATTGGAAATATCATTGCAGCATCTGATAAACCTAATTAAACTGTACAACTGTCATTATGAATATTTGTTCTATGACTAACAATTACGCAGTAAAATTAAACTTAATATTTATTAAAAAACATGAATTTCCTCCTCATTTTCTCGAAAGCTATTAGAGATATTGGAAATATCATTGCAGCATCTGATAGACCTGATTAAAATCTACTACTGTCATTATGAATATTTGCACTAGTACTAATAAATAATGAATTTTACTTTTTTTTAAATTACTTTCTTCCTCGTTTTCTCGAAAGCTATTAGAGATATTGGAAATATCATTGCATCATCTGATACACCTAATTCAACTGTACAACTGATATTATGAATATTTGTTCCATGACTAATAATTACGCAGTAAAATAAAACCGTATTTTTATATAAAAACATGATTTTCCTCGTCATTTTCTCGAAAGCTATTAGAGATATTGGAAATATAATTGCAGCATCTGATAGACCTAATTAAACTGTACAACTGATATTATGAATATTTGTTCTCTGACTAACAATTACGCAGTAAAATTAAACTTAATATTTATTAAAAAACATGAATTTCCTCCTCATTTTCTCGAAAGCTATTAGAGATATTGGAAATATCATTGCAGCATCTGATAGACCTGATTAAAATCTACTAATGTCATTATGAATATTTGCACTAGTACTAATAAATAATGAATTTTACTTTTTTTTAAATTACTTTCTTCCTCGTTTTCTCGAAAGCTATTAGAGATATTGGAAATATCATTGCATCATCTGATACACCTAATTCAACTGTACAACTGATATTATGAATATTTGTTCCATGACTAATAATTACGCAGTAAAATAAAACCGTATTTTTATATAAAAACATGATTTTCCTCGTCATTTTCTCGAAAGCTATTAGAGATATTGGAAATATAATTGCAGCATCTGATAGACCTAATTAAACTGTACAACTGATATTATGAATATTTGTTCTATGACTAATAATTACGCAGTAAAATGAAACTTAATATTTATTTAAAAACATGACTTTCCTCCTCATTTTCTCGAAAGCTATTAGAGATATTGGAAATATCATTGAAACAGCTGATACACCTAATTAAACTCTACAACTGATATTATGAATATTTGTTCTATGACTAATAATTACGCAGTAAAATGAAACTTAATATTTATTTAAAAACATGACTTTCCTCCTCCTTTTCTCGAAAGCTATTAGAGATATTGGAAATATCATTGCAGCATCTGATAGACCTGATTAAACTCTACAACTGATATTATGAATATTTGTTCTATGACTAATAATTACGCAGTAAAATGAAACTTAATATTTATATAAAAACATGAATTTCCTCCTCATTTTCCCGAAAGCTATTAGAGATATTGGAAATATCATTGCAGCATCTGATAAACCTAATTAAACTGTACAACTGTCATTATGAATATTTGTTCTATGACTAATAATTACTCAGTAAAATGAAACTTAATATTTCTATATAAACATAACTTTTCTCCTCATTTTCTCGAAAGCTATTAGAGATATTGGAAATATCATTGCAGCATCTGATAGACCTGATTAAACTCTACAACTGATATTATGAATATTTGTTCTATGACTAATAATTACGCAGTAAAATGAAACTTAATATTTATATAAAAACATGAATTTTCTCCTCATTTTCCCGAAAGCTATTAGAGATATTGGAAATATCATTGCAGCATCTGATAAACCTAATTAAACTGTACAACTGTCATTATGAATATTTGTTCTATGACTAACAATTACGCAGTAAAATTAAACTTAATATTTATTAAAAAACATGAATTTCCTCCTCATTTTCTCGAAAGCTATTAGAGATATTGGAAATATCATTGCAGCATCTGATAGACCTGATTAAAATCTACTACTGTCATTATGAATATTTGCACTAGTACTAATAAATAATGAATTTTACTTTTTTTTAAATTACTTTCTTCCTCGTTTTCTCGAAAGCTATTAGAGATATTGGAAATATCATTGCATCATCTGATACACCTAATTCAACTGTACAACTGATATTATGAATATTTGTTCCATGACTAATAATTACGCAGTAAAATAAAACCGTATTTTTATATAAAAACATGATTTTCCTCGTCATTTTCTCGAAAGCTATTAGAGATATTGGAAATATAATTGCAGCATCTGATAGACCTAATTAAACTGTACAACTGATATTATGAATATTTGTTCTATGACTAATAATTACGCAGTAAAATGAAACTTAATATTTATTTAAAAACATGACTTTCCTCCTCATTTTCTCGAAAGCTATTAGAGATATTGGAAATATCATTGCAAACAGCTGATACACCTAATTAAACTCTACAACTGATATTATGAATATTTGTTCTATGACTAATAATTACGCAGTAAAATTAAACTTTATATTTATATAAAAACATGACTTTCCTCCTAATTTTTTCGAAAGCTATTAGAGATATTGGAAATATCATTTCAGCATCTGATAGACCTAATTAAATTGTACAACTGTCATTATGAATATTTGTTCTATGACTAATAATTACTCAGTAAAATGAAACTTAATATTTCTATATAAACATAACTTTTCTCCTCATTTTCTCGAAAGCTATTAGAGATATTGGAAATATCATTGCAGCATCTGATAGACCTGATTAAACTCTACAACTGATATTATGAATATTTGTTCTATGACTAATAATTACGCAGTAAAATGAAACTTAATATTTATATAAAAACATGAATTTCCTCCTCATTTTCCCGAAAGCTATTAGAGATATTGGAAATATCATTGCAGCATCTGATAAACCTAATTAAACTGTACAACTGTCATTATGAATATTTGTTCTATGACTAATAATTACTCAGTAAAATGAAACTTAATATTTCTATATAAACATAACTTTTCTCCTCATTTTCTCGAAAGCTATTAGAGATATTGGAAATATCATTGCAGCATCTGATAGACCTGATTAAACTCTACAACTGATATTATGAATATTTGTTCTATGACTAATAATTACGCAGTAAAATGAAACTTAATATTTATATAAAAACATGAATTTTCTCCTCATTTTCTCGAAAGCTATTAGAGATATTGGAAATATCATTGCAGCATCTGATAAACCTAATTAAACTGTACAACTGTCATTATGAATATTTGTTCTATGACTAATAATTACGCAGTAAAATGAAACTTAATATTTCTATATAAAACATAACTTTTCCTCCTCCTTTTCTCGAAAGCTATTAGAGATATTGGAAATATCATTGCAGCATCTGATAGACCTGATTAAACTCTACAACTGATATTATGAATATTTGTTCTATGACTAATAATTACGCAGTAAAATGAAACTTTATATTTATATAAAAACATGACTTTCCTCCTCATTTTCTCGAAAGCTATTAGAGATATTGGAAATATCATTGCAGCATCTGATAGACCTAATTAAACTGTACAACTGTCATTATGAATATTTGTTCTATGACTAATAATTACTCAGTAAAATGAAACTTAATATTTCTATATAAACATAACTTTTCTCCTCATTTTCTCGAAAGCTATTAGAGATATTGGAAATATCATTGCAGCATCTGATAGACCTGATTAAACTCTACAACTGATATTATGAATATTTGTTCTATGACTAATAATTACGCAGTAAAATGAAACTTAATATTTATTTAAAAACATGACTTTCCTCCTCCTTTTCTCGAAAGCTATTAGAGATATTGGAAATATCATTGCAACAGCTGATACACCTAATTAAACTCTACAACTGATATTATGAATATTTTTTCTATGACTAATAATTACGCAGTAAAATGAAACTTAATATTTATATAAAAACATGAATTTCCTCCTCATTTTCCCGAAAGCTATTAGAGATATTGGAAATATCATTGCAGCATCTGATAAACCTAATTAAACTGTACAACTGTCATTATGAATATTTGTTCTATGACTAATAATTACTCAGTAAAATGAAACTTAATATTTCTATATAAACATAACTTTTCTCCTCATTTTCTCGAAAGCTATTAGAGATATTGGAAATATCATTGCAGCATCTGATAGACCTGATTAAACTCTACAACTGATATTATGAATATTTGTTCTATGACTAATAATTACGCAGTAAAATGAAACTTAATATTTATATAAAAACATGAATTTTCTCCTCATTTTCCCGAAAGCTATTAGAGATATTGGAAATATCATTGCAGCATCTGATAAACCTAATTAAACTGTACAACTGTCATTATGAATATTTGTTCTATGACTAACAATTACGCAGTAAAATTAAACTTAATATTTATTAAAAAACATGAATTTCCTCCTCATTTTCTCGAAAGCTATTAGAGATATTGGAAATATCATTGCAGCATCTGATAGACCTGATTAAAATCTACTACTGTCATTATGAATATTTGCACTAGTACTAATAAATAATGAATTTTACTTTTTTTTAAATTACTTTCTTCCTCGTTTTCTCGAAAGCTATTAGAGATATTGGAAATATCATTGCATCATCTGATACACCTAATTCAACTGTACAACTGATATTATGAATATTTGTTCCATGACTAATAATTACGCAGTAAAATAAAACCTATTTTATATAAAAAACATGATTTTCCTCGTCATTTTCTCGAAAGCTATTAGAGATATTGGAAATATAATTGCAGCATCTGATAGACCTAATTAAACTCTACAACTGATATTATGAATATTTGTTCTATGACTAATAATTACGCAGTAAAATGAAACTTAATATTTATTTAAAAACATGACTTTCCTCCTCATTTTCTCGAAAGCTATTAGAGATATTGGAAATATCATTGCAACAGCTGATACACCTAATTAAACTCTACAACTGATATTATGAATATTTTTTCTATGACTAATAATTACGCAGTAAAATGAAACTTAATATTTATATAAAAACATGAATTTCCTCCTCATTTTCCCGAAAGCTATTAGAGATATTGGAAATATCATTGCAGCATCTGATAGACCTAATTAAACTGTACAACTGTCATTATGAATATTTGTTCTATGACTAATAATTACTCAGTAAAATGAAACTTAATATTTCTATATAAACATAACTTTTCTCCTCATTTTCTCGAAAGCTATTAGAGATATTGGAAATATCATTGCAGCATCTGATAGACCTGATTAAACTCTACAACTGATATTATGAATATTTGTTCTATGACTAATAATTACGCAGTAAAATGAAACTTAATATTTATATAAAAACATGAATTTTCCCTTTCATTTTCCCGAAAGCTATTAGAGATATTGGAAATATCATTGCAGCATCTGATAAACCTAATTAAACTGTACAACTGTCATTATGAATATTTGTTCTATGACTAATAATTACTCAGTAAAATGAAACTTAATATTTCTATATAAACATAACTTTTCTCCTCATTTTCTCGAAAGCTATTAGAGATATTGGAAATATCATTGCAGCATCTGATAGACCTGATTAAACTCTACAACTGATATTATGAATATTTGTTCTATGACTAATAATTACGCAGTAAAATGAAACTTAATATTTATATAAAAACATGAATTTTCTCCTCATTTTCCCGAAAGCTATTAGAGATATTGGAAATATCATTGCAGCATCTGATAAACCTAATTAAACTGTACAACTGTCATTATGAATATTTGTTCTATGACTAACAATTACGCAGTAAAATTAAACTTAATATTTATTAAAAAACATGAATTTCCTCCTCATTTTCTCGAAAGCTATTAGAGATATTGGAAATATCATTGCAGCATCTGATAGACCTGATTAAAATCTACTACTGTCATTATGAATATTTGCACTAGTACTAATAAATAATGAATTTTACTTTTTTTTAAATTACTTTCTTCCTCGTTTTCTCGAAAGCTATTAGAGATATTGGAAATATCATTGCATCATCTGATACACCTAATTCAACTGTACAACTGATATTATGAATATTTGTTCCATGACTAATAATTACGCAGTAAAATAAAACCGTATTTTTATATAAAAACATGATTTTCCTCGTCATTTTCTCGAAAGCTATTAGAGATATTGGAAATATAATTGCAGCATCTGATAGACCTAATTAAACTGTACAACTGATATTATGAATATTTGTTCTATGACTAATAATTACGCAGTAAAATGAAACTTAATATTTATTTAAAAACATGACTTTCCTCCTCATTTTCTCGAAAGCTATTAGAGATATTGGAAATATCATTGCAAACAGCTGATACACCTAATTAAACTCTACAACTGATATTATGAATATTTGTTCTATGACTAATAATTACGCAGTAAAATTAAACTTTATATTTATATAAAAACATGACTTTCCTCCTCATTTTTTCGAAAGCTATTAGAGATATTGGAAATATCATTTCAGCATCTGATAGACCTAATTAAATTGTACAACTGTCATTATGAATATTTGTTCTATGACTAATAATTACTCAGTAAAATGAAACTTAATATTTCTATATAAACATAACTTTTCTCCTCATTTTCTCGAAAGCTATTAGAGATATTGGAAATATCATTGCAGCATCTGATAGACCTGATTAAACTCTACAACTGATATTATGAATATTTGTTCTATGACTAATAATTACGCAGTAAAATGAAACTTAATATTTATTTAAAAACATGACTTTCCTCCTCCTTTTCTCGAAAGCTATTAGAGATATTGGAAATATCATTGCAACAGCTGATACACCTAATTAAACTCTACAACTGATATTATGAATATTTGTTCTATGACTAATAATTACGCAGTAAAATGAAACTTAATATTTATATAAAAACATGAATTTCCTCCTCATTTTCCCGAAAGCTATTAGAGATATTGGAAATATCATTGCAGCATCTGATAAACCTAATTAAACTGTACAACTGTCATTATGAATATTTGTTCTATGACTAATAATTACTCAGTAAAATGAAACTTAATATTTCTATATAAACATAACTTTTCTCCTCATTTTCTCGAAAGCTATTAGAGATATTGGAAATATCATTGCAGCATCTGATAGACCTGATTAAACTCTACAACTGATATTATGAATATTTGTTCTATGACTAATAATTACGCAGTAAAATGAAACTTAATATTTATATAAAAACATGAATTTTCTCCTCATTTTCCCGAAAGCTATTAGAGATATTGGAAATATCATTGCAGCATCTGATAAACCTAATTAAACTGTACAACTGTCATTATGAATATTTGTTCTATGACTAACAATTACGCAGTAAAATTAAACTTAATATTTATTAAAAAACATGAATTTCCTCCTCATTTTCTCGAAAGCTATTAGAGATATTGGAAATATCATTGCAGCATCTGATAGACCTGATTAAAATCTACTACTGTCATTATGAATATTTGCACTAGTACTAATAAATAATGAATTTTACTTTTTTTTAAATTACTTTCTTCCTCGTTTTCTCGAAAGCTATTAGAGATATTGGAAATATCATTGCATCATCTGATACACCTAATTCAACTGTACAACTGATATTATGAATATTTGTTCCATGACTAATAATTACGCAGTAAAATAAAACCTATTTTTATATAAAAACATGATTTTCCTCGTCATTTTCTCGAAAGCTATTAGAGATATTGGAAATATAATTGCAGCATCTGATAGACCTAATTAAACTCTACAACTGATATTATGAATATTTGTTCTATGACTAATAATTACGCAGTAAAATGAAACTTAATATTTATTTAAAAACATGACTTTCCTCCTCATTTTCTCGAAAGCTATTAGAGATATTGGAAATATCATTGCAACAGCTGATACACCTAATTAAACTCTACAACTGATATTATGAATATTTTTCTATGACTAATAATTACGCAGTAAAATGAAACTTAATATTTATATAAAAACATGAATTTCCTCCTCATTTTCCCGAAAGCTATTAGAGATATTGGAAATATCATTGCAGCATCTGATAAACCTAATTAAACTGTACAACTGTCATTATGAATATTTGTTCTATGACTAATAATTACTCAGTAAAATGAAACTTAATATTTCTATATAAACATAACTTTTCTCCTCATTTTCTCGAAAGCTATTAGAGATATTGGAAATATCATTGCAGCATCTGATAGACCTGATTAAACTCTACAACTGATATTATGAATATTTGTTCTATGACTAATAATTACGCAGTAAAATGAAACTTAATATTTATATAAAAACATGAATTTTCTCCTCATTTTCCCGAAAGCTATTAGAGATATTGGAAATATCATTGCAGCATCTGATAAACCTAATTAAACTGTACAACTGTCATTATGAATATTTGTTCTATGAC
Source organism: Metacarcinus magister (assembly GCA_029783475.1). NCBI lineage: Eukaryota > Metazoa > Arthropoda > Malacostraca > Decapoda > Cancridae > Metacarcinus > Metacarcinus magister. Next base: position 6,536,706 of record JAPQNM010000018.1, read on the forward strand.
TAACAATTACGCAGTAAAATTAAACTTAATATTTATTAAAAAACATGAATTTCCTCCTCATTTTCTCGAAAGCTATTAGAGATATTGGAAATATCATTGCAGCATCTGATAGACCTGATTAAAATCTACTACTGTCATTATGAATATTTGCACTAGTACTAATAAATAATGAATTTTACTTTTTTTTAAATTACTTTCTTCCTCGTTTTCTCGAAAGCTATTAGAGATATTGGAAATATCATTGCATCATCTGATACACCTAATTCAACTGTACAACTGATATTATGAATATTTGTTCCATGACTAATAATTACGCAGTAAAATAAAACCGTATTTTTATATAAAAACATGATTTTCCTCGTCATTTTCTCGAAAGCTATTAGAGATATTGGAAATATAATTGCAGCATCTGATAGACCTAATTAAACTGTACAACTGATATTATGAATATTTGTTCTATGACTAATAATTACGCAGTAAAATGAAACTTAATATTTATTTAAAAACATGACTTTCCTCCTCATTTTCTCGAAAGCTATTAGAGATATTGGAAATATCATTGAAACAGCTGATACACCTAATTAAACTCTACAACTGATATTATGAATATTTGTTCTATGACTAATAATTACGCAGTAAAATTAAACTTTATATTTATATAAAAACATGACTTTCCTCCTCATTTTTCTCGAAAGCTATTAGAGATATTGGAAATATCATTTGCAGCATCTGATAGACCTAATTAAACTGTACAACTGTCATTATGAATATTTGTTCTATGACTAATAATTACTCAGTAAAATGAAACTTAATATTTCTATATAAACATAACTTTTCTCCTCATTTTCTCGAAAGCTATTAGAGATATTGGAAATATCATTGCAGCATCTGATAGACCTGATTAAACTCTACAACTGATATTATGAATATTTGTTCTATGACTAATAATTACGCAGTAAAATGAAACTTAATATTTATATAAAAACATGAATTTTCCCTTTCATTTTCCCGAAAGCTATTAGAGATATTGGAAATATCATTGCAGCATCTGATAAACCTAATTAAACTGTACAACTGTCATTATGAATATTTGTTCTATGACTAATAATTACGCAGTAAAATGAAACTTAATATTTCTATATAAAACATAACTTTTCTCCTCATTTTCTCGAAAGCTATTAGAGATATTGGAAATATCATTGCAGCATCTGATAGACCTAATTAAACTGTACAACTGTCATTATGAATATTTGTTCTATGACTAATAATTACGCAGTAAAATTAAACTTAATATTTATTAAAAAACATGAATTTCCTCCTCATTTTCTCGAAAGCTATTAGAGATATTGGAAATATCATTGCAGCATCTGATAGACCTGATTAAAATCTACTACTGTCATTATGAATATTTGCACTAGTACTAATAAATAATGAATTTTACTTTTTTTTAAATTACTTTCTTCCTCGTTTTCTCGAAAGCTATTAGAGATATTGGAAATATCATTGCATCATCTGATACACCTAATTCAACTGTACAACTGATATTATGAATATTTGTTCCATGACTAATAATTACGCAGTAAAATAAAACCGTATTTTTATATAAAAACATGATTTTCCTCGTCATTTTCTCGAAAGCTATTAGAGATATTGGAAATATAATTGCAGCATCTGATAGACCTAATTAAACTGTACAACTGATATTATGAATATTTGTTCTATGACTAATAATTACGCAGTAAAATGAAACTTAATATTTATTTAAAAACATGACTTTCCTCCTCATTTTCTCGAAAGCTATTAGAGATATTGGAAATATCATTGCAACAGCTGATACACCTAATTAAACTCTACAACTGATATTATGAATATTTGTTCTATGACTAATAATTACGCAGTAAAATAAACTTTATATTTATATAAAAACATGACTTTCCTCCTCATTTTCTCGAAAGCTATTAGAGATATTGGAAATATCATTGCAGCATCTGATAGACCTAATTAAACTGTACAACTGTCATTATGAATATTTGTTCTATGACTAATAATTACTCAGTAAAATGAAACTTAATATTTCTATATAAACATAACTTTTCTCCTCATTTTCTCGAAAGCTATTAGAGATATTGGAAATATCATTGCAGCATCTGATAGACCTGATTAAACTCTACAACTGATATTATGAATATTTGTTCTATGACTAATAATTACGCAGTAAAATGAAACTTAATATTTATATAAAAACATGAATTTTCCCTTTCATTTTCCCGAAAGCTATTAGAGATATTGGAAATATCATTGCAGCATCTGATAAACCTAATTAAACTGTACAACTGTCATTATGAATATTTGTTCTATGACTAATAATTACTCAGTAAAATGAAACTTAATATTTCTATATAAACATAACTTTTCTCCTCATTTTCTCGAAAGCTATTAGAGATATTGGAAATATCATTGCAGCATCTGATAGACCTGATTAAACTCTACAACTGATATTATGAATATTTGTTCTATGACTAATAATTACGCAGTAAAATGAAACTTAATATTTATATAAAAACATGAATTTTCTCCTCATTTTCCCGAAAGCTATTAGAGATATTGGAAATATCATTGCAGCATCTGATAAACCTAATTAAACTGTACAACTGTCATTATGAATATTTGTTCTATGACTAACAATTACGCAGTAAAATTAAACTTAATATTTATTAAAAAACATGAATTTCCTCCTCATTTTCTCGAAAGCTATTAGAGATATTGGAAATATCATTGCAGCATCTGATAGACCTGATTAAAATCTACTACTGTCATTATGAATATTTGCACTAGTACTAATAAATAATGAATTTTACTTTTTTTTAAATTACTTTCTTCCTCGTTTTCTCGAAAGCTATTAGAGATATTGGAAATATCATTGCATCATCTGATACACCTAATTCAACTGTACAACTGATATTATGAATATTTGTTCCATGACTAATAATTACGCAGTAAAATAAAACCTATATTTTATATAAAAAAATGATTTTCCTCGTCATTTTCTCGAAAGCTATTAGAGATATTGAAAATATCATTGCAGCATCTGATAGACCTAATTAAACTCTACAACTGATATTATGAATATTTGTTCTATGACTAATAATTACGCAGTAAAATGAAACTTAATATTTATTTAAAAACATGACTTTCCTCCTCATTTTCTCGAAAGCTATTGGAGATATTGGAAATATCATTGCAACAGTTGATACAACTAATTAAACTGTACAACTGATATTATGAATATTTTTTCTATGACTAATAATTACGCAGTAAAATGAAACTTAATATTTATATAAAAACATGAATTTCCTCCTCATTTTCCCGAAAGCTATTAGAGATATTGGAAATATCATTGCAGCATCTGATAAACCTAATTAAACTGTACAACTGTCATTATGAATATTTGTTCTATGACTAATAATTACTCAGTAAAATGAAACTTAATATTTCTATATAAACATAACTTTTCTCCTCATTTTCTCGAAAGCTATTAGAGATATTGGAAATATCATTGCAGCATCTGATAGACCTGATTAAACTCTACAACTGATATTATGAATATTTGTTCTATGACTAATAATTACGCAGTAAAATGAAACTTAATATTTATATAAAAACATGAATTTTCTCCTCATTTTCCCGAAAGCTATTAGAGATATTGGAAATATCATTGCAGCATCTGATAAACCTAATTAAACTGTACAACTGTCATTATGAATATTTGTTCTATGACTAACAATTACGCAGTAAAATTAAACTTAATATTTATTAAAAAACATGAATTTCCTCCTCATTTTCTCGAAAGCTATTAGAGATATTGGAAATATCATTGCAGCATCTGATAGACCTGATTAAAATCTACTACTGTCATTATGAATATTTGCACTAGTACTAATAAATAATGAATTTTACTTTTTTTTAAATTACTTTCTTCCTCGTTTTCTCGAAAGCTATTAGAGATATTGGAAATATCATTGCATCATCTGATACACCTAATTCAACTGTACAACTGATATTATGAATATTTGTTCCATGACTAATAATTACGCAGTAAAATAAAACCGTATTTTTATATAAAAACATGATTTTCCTCGTCATTTTCTCGAAAGCTATTAGAGATATTGGAAATATAATTGCAGCATCTGATAGACCTAATTAAACTGTACAACTGATATTATGAATATTTGTTCTATGACTAATAATTACGCAGTAAAATGAAACTTAATATTTATTTAAAAACATGACTTTCCTCCTCATTTTCTCGAAAGCTATTAGAGATATTGGAAATATCATTGAAACAGCTGATACACCTAATTAAACTCTACAACTGATATTATGAATATTTGTTCTATGACTAATAATTACGCAGTAAAATTAAACTTTATATTTATATAAAAACATGACTTTCCTCCTAATTTTTTCGAAAGCTATTAGAGATATTGGAAATATCATTTCAGCATCTGATAGACCTAATTAAATTGTACAACTGTCATTATGAATATTTGTTCTATGACTAATAATTACTCAGTAAAATGAAACTTAATATTTCTATATAAACATAACTTTTCTCCTCATTTTCTCGAAAGCTATTAGAGATATTGGAAATATCATTGCAGCATCTGATAGACCTGATTAAACTCTACAACTGATATTATGAATATTTGTTCTATGACTAATAATTACGCAGTAAAATGAAACTTAATATTTATTTAAAAACATGACTTTCCTCCTCATTTTCTCGAAAGCTATTAGAGATATTGGAAATATCATTGCAACAGCTGATACACCTAATTAAACTCTACAACTGATATTATGAATATTTTGTTCTATGACTAATAATTACGCAGTAAAATGAAACTTAATATTTATATAAAAACATGAATTTCCTCCTCATTTTCCCGAAAGCTATTAGAGATATTGGAAATATCATTGCAGCATCTGATAAACCTAATTAAACTGTACAACTGTCATTATGAATATTTGTTCTATGACTAATAATTACTCAGTAAAATGAAACTTAATATTTCTATATAAACATAACTTTTCTCCTCATTTTCTCGAAAGCTATTAGAGATATTGGAAATATCATTGCAGCATCTGATAGACCTGATTAAACTCTACAACTGATATTATGAATATTTGTTCTATGACTAATAATTACGCAGTAAAATGAAACTTAATATTTATATAAAAACATGAATTTTCTCCTCATTTTCCCGAAAGCTATTAGAGATATTGGAAATATCATTGCAGCATCTGATAAACCTAATTAAACTGTACAACTGTCATTATGAATATTTGTTCTATGACTAACAATTACGCAGTAAAATTAAACTTAATATTTATTAAAAAACATGAATTTCCTCCTCATTTTCTCGAAAGCTATTAGAGATATTGGAAATATCATTGCAGCATCTGATAGACCTGATTAAAATCTACTACTGTCATTATGAATATTTGCACTAGTACTAATAAATAATGAATTTTACTTTTTTTTAAATTACTTTCTTCCTCGTTTTCTCGAAAGCTATTAGAGATATTGGAAATATCATTGCATCATCTGATACACCTAATTCAACTGTACAACTGATATTATGAATATTTGTTCCATGACTAATAATTACGCAGTAAAATAAAACCTATTTTTATATAAAAACATGATTTTCCTCGTCATTTTCTCGAAAGCTATTAGAGATATTGGAAATATAATTGCAGCATCTGATAGACCTAATTAAACTCTACAACTGATATTATGAATATTTGTTCTATGACTAATAATTACGCAGTAAAATGAAACTTAATATTTATTTAAAAACATGACTTTCCTCCTCATTTTCTCGAAAGCTATTAGAGATATTGGAAATATCATTGCAACAGCTGATACACCTAATTAAACTCTACAACTGATATTATGAATATTTTGTTTCTATGACTAATAATTACGCAGTAAAATGAAACTTAATATTTATATAAAAACATGAATTTCCTCCTCATTTTCTCGAAAGCTATTAGAGATATTGGAAATATCATTGCAGCATCTGATAAACCTAATTAAACTGTACAACTGTCATTATGAATATTTGTTCTATGACTAATAATTACTCAGTAAAATGAAACTTAATATTTCTATATAAACATAACTTTTCTCCTCATTTTCTCGAAAGCTATTAGAGATATTGGAAATATCATTGCAGCATCTGATAGACCTGATTAAACTCTACAACTGATATTATGAATATTTGTTCTATGACTAATAATTACGCAGTAAAATGAAACTTAATATTTATATAAAAACATGAATTTCCTCCTCATTTTCCCGAAAGCTATTAGAGATATTGGAAATATCATTGCAGCATCTGATAGACCTGATTAAAATCTACTACTGTCATTATGAATATTTGCACTAGTACTAATAAATAATGAATTTTACTTTTTTTTTAAATTACTTTCTTCCTCGTTTTCTCGAAAGCTATTAGAGATATTGGAAATATCATTGCATCATCTGATACACCTAATTCAAACTGTACAACTGATATTATGAATATTTGTTCTATGACTAATAATTACGCAGTAAAATAAAACGTATTTTTATATAAAAACATGATTTTCCTCCTCATTTTCTCGAAAGCTATTAGAGATATTGGAAATATCATTGCAGCATCTGATAGACCTAATTAAACTGTACAACTGATATTATGAATATTTGTTCTATGACTAATAATTACGCAGTAAAATGAAACTTAATATTTATTTAAAAACATGACTTTCCTCCTCATTTTCTCGAAAGCTATTAGAGATATTGGAAATATCATTGCAAACAGCTGATACACCTAATTAAACTCTACAACTGATATTATGAATATTTGTTCTATGACTAATAATTACGCAGTAAAATTAAACTTTATATTTATATAAAAACATGACTTTTCCTCCTCATTTTCTCGAAAGCTATTAGAGATATTGGAAATATCATTGCAGCATCTGATAGACCTAATTAAATTGTACAACTGTCATTATGAATATTTGTTCTATGACTAATAATTACTCAGTAAAATGAAACTTAATATTTCTATATAAACATAACTTTTCTCCTCATTTTCTCGAAAGCTATTAGAGATATTGGAAATATCATTGCAGCATCTGATAGACCTGATTAAACTCTACAACTGATATTATGAATATTTTGTTCTATGACTAATAATTACGCAGTAAAATGAAACTTAATATTTATATAAAAACATGAATTTCCTCCTCATTTTCTCGAAAGCTATTAGAGATATTGGAAATATCATTGCAGCATCTGATAAACCTAATTAAACTGTACAACTGTCATTATGAATATTTGTTCTATGACTAATAATTACTCAGTAAAATGAAACTTAATATTTCTATATAAACATAACTTTTCTCCTCATTTTCTCGAAAGCTATTAGAGATATTGGAAATATCATTGCAGCATCTGATAGACCTGATTAAACTCTACAACTGATATTATGAATATTTGTTCTATGACTAATAATTACGCAGTAAAATGAAACTTAATATTTATATAAAAACATGAATTTTCTCCTCATTTTCCCGAAAGCTATTAGAGATATTGGAAATATCATTGCAGCATCTGATAAACCTAATTAAACTGTACAACTGTCATTATGAATATTTGTTCTATGACTAATAATTACTCAGTAAAATGAAACTTAATATTTCTATATAAACATAACTTTTCTCCTCATTTTCTCGAAAGCTATTAGAGATATTGGAAATATCATTGCAGCATCTGATAGACCTGATTAAACTCTACAACTGATATTATGAATATTTGTTCTATGACTAATAATTACGCAGTAAAATGAAACTTAATATTTATATAAAAACATGAATTTTCTCCTCATTTTCCCGAAAGCTATTAGAGATATTGGAAATATCATTGCAGCATCTGATAAACCTAATTAAACTGTACAACTGTCATTATGAATATTTGTTCTATGACTAACAATTACGCAGTAAAATTAAACTTAATATTTATTAAAAAACATGAATTTCCTCCTCATTTTCTCGAAAGCTATTAGAGATATTGGAAATATCATTGCAGCATCTGATAGACCTGATTAAAATCTACTACTGTCATTATGAATATTTGCACTAGTACTAATAAATAATGAATTTTACTTTTTTTTAAATTACTTTCTTCCTCGTTTTCTCGAAAGCTATTAGAGATATTGGAAATATCATTGCATCATCTGATACACCTAATTCAACTGTACAACTGATATTATGAATATTTGTTCCATGACTAATAATTACGCAGTAAAATAAAACCGTATTTTTATATAAAAACATGATTTTCCTCGTCATTTTCTCGAAAGCTATTAGAGATATTGGAAATATAATTGCAGCATCTGATAGACCTAATTAAACTGTACAACTGATATTATGAATATTTGTTCTCTGACTAACAATTACGCAGTAAAATTAAACTTAATATTTATTAAAAAACATGAATTTCCTCCTCATTTTCTCGAAAGCTATTAGAGATATTGGAAATATCATTGCAGCATCTGATAGACCTGATTAAAATCTACTAATGTCATTATGAATATTTGCACTAGTACTAATAAATAATGAATTTTACTTTTTTTTAAATTACTTTCTTCCTCGTTTTCTCGAAAGCTATTAGAGATATTGGAAATATCATTGCATCATCTGATACACCTAATTCAACTGTACAACTGATATTATGAATATTTGTTCCATGACTAATAATTACGCAGTAAAATAAAACCGTATTTTTATATAAAAACATGATTTTCCTCGTCATTTTCTCGAAAGCTATTAGAGATATTGGAAATATAATTGCAGCATCTGATAGACCTAATTAAACTGTACAACTGATATTATGAATATTTGTTCTATGACTAATAATTACGCAGTAAAATGAAACTTAATATTTATTTAAAAACATGACTTTCCTCCTCATTTTCTCGAAAGCTATTAGAGATATTGGAAATATCATTGCAAACAGCTGATACACCTAATTAAACTCTACAACTGATATTATGAATATTTGTTCTATGACTAATAATTACGCAGTAAAATGAAACTTAATATTTATATAAAAACATGACTTTCCTCCTCATTTTCTCGAAAGCTATTAGAGATATTGGAAATATCATTGCAGCATCTGATAGACCTAATTAAACTCTACAACTGTCATTATGAATATTTGTTCTATGACTAATAATTACGCAGTAAAATGAAACTTAATATTTATATAAAAACATGACTTTTCTCCTCATTTTCTCGAAAGCTATTAGAGATATTGGAAATATCATTGCAGCATCTGATAGACCTAATTAAACTGTACAACTGTCATTATGAATATTTGTTCTATGACTAATAATTACTCAGTAAAATGAAACTTAATATTTCTATATAAACATAACTTTTCTCCTCATTTTCTCGAAAGCTATTAGAGATATTGGAAATATCATTGCAGCATCTGATAGACCTGATTAAACTCTACAACTGATATTATGAATATTTGTTCTATGACTAATAATTACGCAGTAAAATGAAACTTAATATTTATATAAAAACATGACTTTTCTCCTCATTTTCTCGAAAGCTATTAGAGATATTGGAAATATCATTGCAGCATCTGATAGACCTAATTAAACTCTACAACTGATATTATGAATATTTGTTCTATGACTAATAATTACGCAGTAAAATGAAACTTAATATTTATATAAAAACATGAATTTCCTCCTCATTTTCCCGAAAGCTATTAGAGATATTGGAAATATCATTGCAGCATCTGATAAACCTAATTAAACTGTACAACTGTCATTATGAATATTTGTTCTATGACTAATAATTACTCAGTAAAATGAAACTTAATATTTCTATATAAACATAACTTTTCTCCTCATTTTCTCGAAAGCTATTAGAGATATTGGAAATATCATTGCAGCATCTGATAGACCTGATTAAACTCTACAACTGATATTATGAATATTTGTTCTATGACTAATAATTACGCAGTAAAATGAAACTTAATATTTATATAAAAACATGAATTTTCTCCTCATTTTCCCGAAAGCTATTAGAGATATTGGAAATATCATTGCAGCATCTGATAAACCTAATTAAACTGTACAACTGTCATTATGAATATTTGTTCTATGACTAACAATTACGCAGTAAAATTAAACTTAATATTTATTAAAAAACATGAATTTCCTCCTCATTTTCTCGAAAGCTATTAGAGATATTGGAAATATCATTGCAGCATCTGATAGACCTGATTAAAATCTACTACTGTCATTATGAATATTTGCACTAGTACTAATAAATAATGAATTTTACTTTTTTTTAAATTACTTTCTTCCTCGTTTTCTCGAAAGCTATTAGAGATATTGGAAATATCATTGCATCATCTGATACACCTAATTCAACTGTACAACTGATATTATGAATATTTGTTCCATGACTAATAATTACGCAGTAAAATAAAACCGTATTTTTATATAAAAACATGATTTTCCTCGTCATTTTCTCGAAAGCTATTAGAGATATTGGAAATATAATTGCAGCATCTGATAGACCTAATTAAACTCTACAACTGATATTATGAATATTTGTTCTATGACTAATAATTACGCAGTAAAATGAAACTTAATATTTATTTAAAAACATGACTTTCCTCCTCATTTTCTCGAAAGCTATTAGAGATATTGGAAATATCATTGAAACAGCTGATACACCTAATTAAACTCTACAACTGATATTATGAATATTTGTTCTATGACTAATAATTACGCAGTAAAATGAAACTTAATATTTATATAAAAACATGACTTTCCTCCTCATTTTTCTCGAAAGCTATTAGAGATATTGGAAATATCATTGCAGCATCTGATAGACCTAATTAAACTGTACAACTGTCATTATGAATATTTGTTCTATGACTAATAATTACTCAGTAAAATGAAACTTAATATTTCTATATAAACATAACTTTTCTCCTCATTTTCTCGAAAGCTATTAGAGATATTGGAAATATCATTGCAGCATCTGATAGACCTGATTAAACTCTACAACTGATATTATGAATATTTGTTCTATGACTAATAATTACGCAGTAAAATGAAACTTAATATTTATATAAAAACATGACTTTCCTCCTCATTTTCTCGAAAGCTATTAGAGATATTGGAAATATCATTGCAGCATCTGATACACCTAATTAAACTGTACAACTGTCATTATGAATATTTGTTCTATGACTAATAATTACGCAGTAAAATGAAACTTAATATTTATATAAAAACATGAATTTCCTCCTCATTTTCTCGAAAGCTATTAGAGATATTGGAAATATCATTGCAGCATCTGATAAACCTAATTAAACTGTACAACTGTCATTATGAATATTTGTTCTATGACTAATAATTACTCAGTAAAATGAAACTTAATATTTCTATATAAACATAACTTTTCTCCTCATTTTCTCGAAAGCTATTAGAGATATTGGAAATATCATTGCAGCATCTGATAGACCTGATTAAACTCTACAACTGATATTATGAATATTTGTTCTATGACTAATAATTACGCAGTAAAATGAAACTTAATATTTATATAAAAACATGAATTTTCTCCTCATTTTCCCGAAAGCTATTAGAGATATTGGAAATATCATTGCAGCATCTGATAAACCTAATTAAACTGTACAACTGTCATTATGAATATTTGTTCTATGACTAACAATTACGCAGTAAAATTAAACTTAATATTTATTAAAAAACATGAATTTCCTCCTCATTTTCTCGAAAGCTATTAGAGATATTGGAAATATCATTGCAGCATCTGATAGACCTGATTAAAATCTACTACTGTCATTATGAATATTTGCACTAGTACTAATAAATAATGAATTTTACTTTTTTTTAAATTACTTTCTTCCTCGTTTTCTCGAAAGCTATTAGAGATATTGGAAATATCATTGCATCATCTGATACACCTAATTCAACTGTACAACTGATATTATGAATATTTGTTCTATGACTAATAATTACGCAGTAAAATAAAACTTATTTTTATATAAAAACATGATTTTCCTCGTCATTTTCTCGAAAGCTATTAGAGATATTGGAAATATAATTGCAGCATCTGATAGACCTAATTAAACTGTACAACTGATATTATGAATATTTGTTCTATGACTAATAATTACGCAGTAAAATGAAACTTAATATTTATTTAAAAACATGACTTTCCTCCTCATTTTCTCGAAAGCTATTAGAGATATTGGAAATATCATTGCAACAGCTGATACACCTAATTAAACTCTACAACTGATATTATGAATATTTGTTCTATGACTAATAATTACGCAGTAAAATGAAACTTAATATTTATATAAAAACATGAATTTCCTCCTCATTTTCCCGAAAGCTATTAGAGATATTGGAAATATCATTGCAGCATCTGATAAACCTAATTAAACTGTACAACTGTCATTATGAATATTTGTTCTATGACTAATAATTACTCAGTAAAATGAAACTTAATATTTCTATATAAACATAACTTTTCTCCTCATTTTCTCGAAAGCTATTAGAGATATTGGAAATATCATTGCAGCATCTGATAGACCTGATTAAACTCTACAACTGATATTATGAATATTTGTTCTATGACTAATAATTACGCAGTAAAATGAAACTTAATATTTATATAAAAACATGAATTTTCTCCTCATTTTCCCGAAAGCTATTAGAGATATTGGAAATATCATTGCAGCATCTGATAAACCTAATTAAACTGTACAACTGTCATTATGAATATTTGTTCTATGACTAACAATTACGCAGTAAAATTAAACTTAATATTTATTAAAAACATGAATTTCCTCCTCATTTTCTCGAAAGCTATTAGAGATATTGGAAATATCATTGCAGCATCTGATAGACCTGATTAAAATCTACTACTGTCATTATGAATATTTGCACTAGTACTAATAAATAATGAATTTTACTTTTTTTTAAATTACTTTCTTCCTCGTTTTCTCGAAAGCTATTAGAGATATTGGAAATATCATTGCATCATCTGATACACCTAATTCAACTGTACAACTGATATTATGAATATTTGTTCCATGACTAATAATTACGCAGTAAAATAAAACCGTATTTTTATATAAAAACATGATTTTCCTCGTCATTTTCTCGAAAGCTATTAGAGATATTGGAAATATAATTGCAGCATCTGATAGACCTAATTAAACTGTACAACTGATATTATGAATATTTGTTCTATGACTAATAATTACGCAGTAAAATGAAACTTAATATTTATTTAAAAACATGACTTTCCTCCTCATTTTCTCGAAAGCTATTAGAGATATTGGAAATATCATTGCAACAGCTGATACACCTAATTAAACTCTACAACTGATATTATGAATATTTGTTCTATGACTAATAATTACGCAGTAAAATTAAACTTTATATTTATATAAAAACATGACTTTCCTCCTCATTTTTCTCGAAAGCTATTAGAGATATTGGAAATATCATTGCAGCATCTGATAGACCTAATTAAATTGTACAACTGTCATTATGAATATTTGTTCTATGACTAATAATTACTCAGTAAAATGAAACTTAATATTTCTATATAAACATAACTTTTCTCCTCATTTTCTCGAAAGCTATTAGAGATATTGGAAATATCATTGCAGCATCTGATACACCTAATTAAACTCTACAACTGATATTATGAATATTTGTTCTATGACTAATAATTACGCAGTAAAATGAAACTTAATATTTATATAAAAACATGACTTTCCTCCTCATTTTCTCGAAAGCTATTAGAGATATTGGAAATATCATTGCAGCATCTGATAGACCTAATTAAACTGTACAACTGTCATTATGAATATTTGTTCTATGACTAATAATTACTCAGTAAAATGAAACTTAATATTTCTATATAAACATAACTTTTCCTCCTCATTTTCTCGAAAGCTATTAGAGATATTGGAAATATCATTGCAGCATCTGATAGACCTGATTAAACTCTACAACTGATATTATGAATATTTGTTCTATGACTAATAATTACGCAGTAAAATGAAACTTAATATTTATATAAAAACATGAATTTCCTCCTCATTTTCCCGAAAGCTATTAGAGATATTGGAAATATCATTGCAGCATCTGATAAACCTAATTAAACTGTACAACTGTCATTATGAATATTTGTTCTATGACTAATAATTACTCAGTAAAATGAAACTTAATATTTCTATATAAACATAACTTTTCTCCTCATTTTCTCGAAAGCTATTAGAGATATTGGAAATATCATTGCAGCATCTGATAGACCTGATTAAACTCTACAACTGATATTATGAATATTTGTTCTATGACTAATAATTACGCAGTAAAATGAAACTTAATATTTATATAAAAACATGAATTTTCTCCTCATTTTCCCGAAAGCTATTAGAGATATTGGAAATATCATTGCAGCATCTGATAAACCTAATTAAACTGTACAACTGTCATTATGAATATTTGTTCTATGACTAACAATTACGCAGTAAAATTAAACTTAATATTTATTAAAAAACATGAATTTCCTCCTCATTTTCTCGAAAGCTATTAGAGATATTGGAAATATCATTGCAGCATCTGATAGACCTGATTAAAATCTACTACTGTCATTATGAATATTTGCACTAGTACTAATAAATAATGAATTTTACTTTTTTTTAAATTACTTTCTTCCTCGTTTTCTCGAAAGCTATTAGAGATATTGGAAATATCATTGCATCATCTGATACACCTAATTCAACTGTACAACTGATATTATGAATATTTGTTCCATGACTAATAATTACGCAGTAAAATAAAACCGTATTTTTATATAAAAACATGATTTTCCTCGTCATTTTCTCGAAAGCTATTAGAGATATTGGAAATATAATTGCAGCATCTGATAGACCTAATTAAACTGTACAACTGATATTATGAATATTTGTTCTATGACTAATAATTACGCAGTAAAATGAAACTTAATATTTATTTAAAAACATGACTTTCCTCCTCATTTTCTCGAAAGCTATTAGAGATATTGGAAATATCATTGCAACAGCTGATACACCTAATTAAACTCTACAACTGATATTATGAATATTTGTTCTATGACTAATAATTACGCAGTAAAATTAAACTTATATTTATATAAAAACATGACTTTCCTCCTCATTTTTCTCGAAAGCTATTAGAGATATTGGAAATATCATTGCAGCATCTGATAGACCTAATTAAACTGTACAACTGTCATTATGAATATTTGTTCTATGACTAATAATTACTCAGTAAAATGAAACTTAATATTTCTATATAAACATAACTTTTCTCCTCATTTTCTCGAAAGCTATTAGAGATATTGGAAATATCATTGCAGCATCTGATAGACCTGATTAAACTCTACAACTGATATTATGAATATTTGTTCTATGACTAATAATTACGCAGTAAAATGAAACTTAATATTTATATAAAAACATGAATTTTCCCTTTCATTTTCCCGAAAGCTATTAGAGATATTGGAAATATCATTGCAGCATCTGATAAACCTAATTAAACTGTACAACTGTCATTATGAATATTTGTTCTATGACTAATAATTACTCAGTAAAATGAAACTTAATATTTCTATATAAACATAACTTTTCTCCTCATTTTCTCGAAAGCTATTAGAGATATTGGAAATATCATTGCAGCATCTGATAGACCTGATTAAACTCTACAACTGATATTATGAATATTTGTTCTATGACTAATAATTACGCAGTAAAATGAAACTTAATATTTATATAAAAACATGAATTTTCTCCTCATTTTCCCGAAAGCTATTAGAGATATTGGAAATATCATTGCAGCATCTGATAAACCTAATTAAACTGTACAACTGTCATTATGAATATTTGTTCTATGACTAACAATTACGCAGTAAAATTAAACTTAATATTTATTAAAAAACATGAATTTCCTCCTCATTTTCTCGAAAGCTATTAGAGATATTGGAAATATCATTGCAGCATCTGATAGACCTGATTAAAATCTACTACTGTCATTATGAATATTTGCACTAGTACTAATAAATAATGAATTTTACTTTTTTTTAAATTACTTTCTTCCTCGTTTTCTCGAAAGCTATTAGAGATATTGGAAATATCATTGCATCATCTGATACACCTAATTCAACTGTACAACTGATATTATGAATATTTGTTCCATGACTAATAATTACGCAGTAAAATAAAACCGTATTTTTATATAAAAACATGATTTTCCTCGTCATTTTCTCGAAAGCTATTAGAGATATTGGAAATATAATTGCAGCATCTGATAGACCTAATTAAACTGTACAACTGATATTATGAATATTTGTTCTCTGACTAACAATTACGCAGTAAAATTAAACTTAATATTTATTAAAAAACATGAATTTCCTCCTCATTTTCTCGAAAGCTATTAGAGATATTGGAAATATCATTGCAGCATCTGATAGACCTGATTAAAATCTACTAATGTCATTATGAATATTTGCACTAGTACTAATAAATAATGAATTTTACTTTTTTTTAAATTACTTTCTTCCTCGTTTTCTCGAAAGCTATTAGAGATATTGGAAATATCATTGCATCATCTGATACACCTAATTCAACTGTACAACTGATATTATGAATATTTGTTCCATGACTAATAATTACGCAGTAAAATAAAACCGTATTTTTATATAAAAACATGATTTTCCTCGTCATTTTCTCGAAAGCTATTAGAGATATTGGAAATATAATTGCAGCATCTGATAGACCTAATTAAACTGTACAACTGATATTATGAATATTTGTTCTATGACTAATAATTACGCAGTAAAATGAAACTTAATATTTATTTAAAAACATGACTTTCCTCCTCATTTTCTCGAAAGCTATTAGAGATATTGGAAATATCATTGAAACAGCTGATACACCTAATTAAACTCTACAACTGATATTATGAATATTTGTTCTATGACTAATAATTACGCAGTAAAATTAAACTTTATATTTATATAAAAACATGACTTTCCTCCTAATTTTTTCGAAAGCTATTAGAGATATTGGAAATATCATTTCAGCATCTGATAGACCTAATTAAATTGTACAACTGTCATTATGAATATTTGTTCTATGACTAATAATTACTCAGTAAAATGAAACTTAATATTTCTATATAAACATAACTTTTCTCCTCATTTTCTCGAAAGCTATTAGAGATATTGGAAATATCATTGCAGCATCTGATAGACCTGATTAAACTCTACAACTGATATTATGAATATTTTTTCTATGACTAATAATTACGCAGTAAAATGAAACTTAATATTTATATAAAAACATGAATTTCCTCCTCATTTTCCCGAAAGCTATTAGAGATATTGGAAATATCATTGCAGCATCTGATAAACCTAATTAAACTGTACAACTGTCATTATGAATATTTGTTCTATGACTAATAATTACTCAGTAAAATGAAACTTAATATTTCTATATAAACATAACTTTTCTCCTCATTTTCTCGAAAGCTATTAGAGATATTGGAAATATCATTGCAGCATCTGATAGACCTGATTAAACTCTACAACTGATATTATGAATATTTGTTCTATGACTAATAATTACGCAGTAAAATGAAACTTAATATTTATATAAAAACATGAATTTTCTCCTCATTTTCCCGAAAGCTATTAGAGATATTGGAAATATCATTGCAGCATCTGATAAACCTAATTAAACTGTACAACTGTCATTATGAATATTTGTTCTATGACTAACAATTACGCAGTAAAATTAAACTTAATATTTATTAAAAAACATGAATTTCCTCCTCATTTTCTCGAAAGCTATTAGAGATATTGGAAATATCATTGCAGCATCTGATAGACCTGATTAAAATCTACTACTGTCATTATGAATATTTGCACTAGTACTAATAAATAATGAATTTTACTTTTTTTTAAATTACTTTCTTCCTCGTTTTCTCGAAAGCTATTAGAGATATTGGAAATATCATTGCATCATCTGATACACCTAATTCAACTGTACAACTGATATTATGAATATTTGTTCCATGACTAATAATTACGCAGTAAAATAAAACCGTATTTTTATATAAAAACATGATTTTCCTCGTCATTTTCTCGAAAGCTATTAGAGATATTGGAAATATCATTGCAGCATCTGATAGACCTAATTAAACTGTACAACTGATATTATGAATATTTGTTCTATGACTAATAATTACGCAGTAAAATGAAACTTAATATTTATTTAAAAACATGAATTTCCTCCTCATTTTCTCGAAAGCTATTAGAGATATTGGAAATATCATTGAAACAGCTGATACACCTAATTAAACTCTACAACTGATATTATGAATATTTGTTCTATGACTAATAATTACGCAGTAAAATTAAACTTTATATTTATATAAAAACATGACTTTCCTCCTAATTTTTTCGAAAGCTATTAGAGATATTGGAAATATCATTTCAGCATCTGATAGACCTAATTAAATTGTACAACTGTCATTATGAATATTTGTTCTATGACTAATAATTACTCAGTAAAATGAAACTTAATATTTCTATATAAACATAACTTTTCTCCTCATTTTCTCGAAAGCTATTAGAGATATTGGAAATATCATTGCAGCATCTGATAGACCTGATTAAACTCTACAACTGATATTATGAATATTTTGTTTCTATGACTAATAATTACGCAGTAAAATGAAACTTAATATTTATATAAAAACATGAATTTCCTCCTCATTTTCTCGAAAGCTATTAGAGATATTGGAAATATCATTGCAGCATCTGATAACCTAATTAAACTGTACAACTGTCATTATGAATATTTGTTCTATGACTAATAATTACTCAGTAAAATGAAACTTAATATTTCTATATAAACATAACTTTTCTCCTCATTTTCTCGAAAGCTATTAGAGATATTGGAAATATCATTGCAGCATCTGATAGACCTGATTAAACTCTACAACTGATATTATGAATATTTGTTCTATGACTAATAATTACGCAGTAAAATGAAACTTAATATTTATATAAAAACATGAATTTTCTCCTCATTTTCCCGAAAGCTATTAGAGATATTGGAAATATCATTGCAGCATCTGATAAACCTAATTAAACTGTACAACTGTCATTATGAATATTTGTTCTATGACTAATAATTACTCAGTAAAATGAAACTTAATATTTCTATATAAACATAACTTTTCTCCTCATTTTCTCGAAAGCTATTAGAGATATTGGAAATATCATTGCAGCATCTGATAGACCTGATTAAACTCTACAACTGATATTATGAATATTTGTTCTATGACTAATAATTACGCAGTAAAATGAAACTTAATATTTATATAAAAACATGAATTTCCTCCTCATTTTCCCGAAAGCTATTAGAGATATTGGAAATATCATTGCAGCATCTGATAAACCTAATTAAACTGTACAACTGTCATTATGAATATTTGTTCTATGACTAATAATTACGCAGTAAAATGAAACTTAATATTTATATAAAAACATGACTTTCCTCCTCATTTTCTCGAAAGCTATTAGAGATATTGGAAATATCATTGCAGCATCTGATAGACCTGATTAAACTCTACAACTGATATTATGAATATTTGTTCTATGACTAATAATTACGCAGTAAAATGAAACTTAATATTTATATAAAAACATGAATTTTCTCCTCATTTTCCCGAAAGCTATTAGAGATATTGGAAATATCATTGCAGCATCTGATAAACCTAATTAAACTGTACAACTGTCATTATGAATATTTGTTCTATGACTAATAATTACTCAGTAAAATGAAACTTAATATTTCTATATAAACATAACTTTTCTCCTCATTTTCTCGAAAGCTATTAGAGATATTGGAAATATCATTGCAGCATCTGATAGACCTGATTAAACTCTACAACTGATATTATGAATATTTGTTCTATGACTAATAATTACGCAGTAAAATGAAACTTAATATTTATATAAAAACATGAATTTTCTCCTCATTTTCCCGAAAGCTATTAGAGATATTGGAAATATCATTGCAGCATCTGATAGACCTAATTAAACTGTACAACTGTCATTATGAATATTTGTTCTATGACTAACAATTACGCAGTAAAATTAAACTTAATATTTATATAAAAAACATGAATTTCCTCCTCATTTTCTCGAAAGCTATTAGAGATATTGGAAATATCATTGCAGCATCTGATAGACCTGATTAAAATCTACTACTGTCATTATGAATATTTGCACTATGTACTAATAAATAATGAATTTTACTTTTTTTTAAAATTACTTTCTTCCTCGTTTTCTCGAAAGCTATTAGAGATATTGGAAATATCATTGCATCATCTGATACACCTAATTCAACTGTACAACTGATATTATGAATATTTGTTCTATGACTAATAATTACGCAGTAAAATGAAAACCGTATTTTTATATAAAAACATGATTTTCCTCGTCATTTTCTCGAAAGCTATTAGAGATATTGGAAATATCATTGCAGCATCTGATAGACCTAATTAAACTGTACAACTGATATTATGAATATTTGTTCTATGACTAACAATTACGCAGTAAAATTAAACTTAATATTTATTAAAAAACATGAATTTCCTCCTCATTTTCTCGAAAGCTATTAGAGATATTGGAAATATCATTGCAGCATCTGATAGACCTGATTAAAATCTACTAATGTCATTATGAATATTTGCACTAGTACTAATAAATAATGAATTTTACTTTTTTTTAAATTACTTTCTTCCTCGTTTTCTCGAAAGCTATTAGAGATATTGGAAATATCATTGCATCATCTGATACACCTAATTCAACTGTACAACTGATATTATGAATATTTGTTCCATGACTAATAATTACGCAGTAAAATAAAACCGTATTTTTATATAAAAACATGATTTTCCTCGTCATTTTCTCGAAAGCTATTAGAGATATTGGAAATATAATTGCAGCATCTGATAGACCTAATTAAACTGTACAACTGATATTATGAATATTTGTTCTATGACTAATAATTACGCAGTAAAATGAAACTTAATATTTATTTAAAAACATGACTTTCCTCCTCATTTTCTCGAAAGCTATTAGAGATATTGGAAATATCATTGAAACAGCTGATACACCTAATTAAACTCTACAACTGATATTATGAATATTTGTTCTATGACTAATAATTACGCAGTAAAATTAAACTTTATATTTATATAAAAACATGACTTTCCTCCTAATTTTTTCGAAAGCTATTAGAGATATTGGAAATATCATTTCAGCATCTGATAGACCTAATTAAATTGTACAACTGTCATTATGAATATTTGTTCTATGACTAATAATTACTCAGTAAAATGAAACTTAATATTTCTATATAAACATAACTTTTCTCCTCATTTTCTCGAAAGCTATTAGAGATATTGGAAATATCATTGCAGCATCTGATAGACCTGATTAAACTCTACAACTGATATTATGAATATTTTTTCTATGACTAATAATTACGCAGTAAAATGAAACTTAATATTTATATAAAAACATGAATTTCCTCCTCATTTTCCCGAAAGCTATTAGAGATATTGGAAATATCATTGCAGCATCTGATAAACCTAATTAAACTGTACAACTGTCATTATGAATATTTGTTCTATGACTAATAATTACTCAGTAAAATGAAACTTAATATTTCTATATAAACATAACTTTTCTCCTCATTTTCTCGAAAGCTATTAGAGATATTGGAAATATCATTGCAGCATCTGATAGACCTGATTAAACTCTACAACTGATATTATGAATATTTGTTCTATGACTAATAATTACGCAGTAAAATGAAACTTAATATTTATATAAAAACATGAATTTTCTCCTCATTTTCCCGAAAGCTATTAGAGATATTGGAAATATCATTGCAGCATCTGATAAACCTAATTAAACTGTACAACTGTCATTATGAATATTTGTTCTATGACTAACAATTACGCAGTAAAATTAAACTTAATATTTATTAAAAAACATGAATTTCCTCCTCATTTTCTCGAAAGCTATTAGAGATATTGGAAATATCATTGCAGCATCTGATAGACCTGATTAAAATCTACTACTGTCATTATGAATATTTGCACTAGTACTAATAAATAATGAATTTTACTTTTTTTTAAATTACTTTCTTCCTCGTTTTCTCGAAAGCTATTAGAGATATTGGAAATATCATTGCATCATCTGATACACCTAATTCAACTGTACAACTGACATTATGAATATTTGTTCCATGACTAATAATTACGCAGTAAGATAAAACCGTATTTTTATATAAAAACATGATTTTCCTCGTCATTTTCTCGAAAGCTATTAGAGATATTGGAAATATAATTGCAGCATCTGATAGACCTAATTAAACTGTACAACTGATATTATGAATATTTGTTCTATGACTAATAATTACGCAGTAAAATGAAACTTAATATTTATTTAAAAACATGACTTTCCTCCTCATTTTCTCGAAAGCTATTAGAGATATTGGAAATATCATTGAAACAGCTGATACACCTAATTAAACTCTACAACTGATATTATGAATATTTGTTCTATGACTAATAATTACGCAGTAAAATTAAACTTTATATTTATATAAAAACATGACTTTCCTCCTAATTTTTTCGAAAGCTATTAGAGATATTGGAAATATCATTTCAGCATCTGATATACCTAATTAAATTGTACAACTGTCATTATGAATATTTGTTCTATGACTAATAATTACTCAGTAAAATGAAACTTAATATTTCTATATAAACATAACTTTTCTCCTCATTTTCTCGAAAGCTATTAGAGATATTGGAAATATCATTGCAGCATCTGATAGACCTGATTAAACTCTACAACTGATATTATGAATATTTTTTCTATGACTAATAATTACGCAGTAAAATGAAACTTAATATTTATATAAAAACATGAATTTCCTCCTCATTTTCCCGAAAGCTATTAGAGATATTGGAAATATCATTGCAGCATCTGATAAACCTAATTAAACTGTACAACTGTCATTATGAATATTTGTTCTATGACTAATAATTACTCAGTAAAATCAAACTTAATATTTCTATGTAAACATAACTTTTCTCCTCATTTTCTCGAAAGCTATTAGAGATATTGGAAATATCATTGCAGCATCTGATAGACCTGATTAAACTCTACAACTGATATTATGAATATTTGTTCTATGACTAATAATTACGCAGTAAAATGAAACTTAATATTTATATAAAAACATGAATTTTCTCCTCATTTTCCCGAAAGCTATTAGAGATATTGGAAATATCATTGCAGCATCTGATAAACCTAATTAAACTGTACAACTGTCATTACGAATATTTGTTCTATGACTAACAATTACGCAGTAAAATTAAACTTAATATTTATTAAAAAACATGAATTTCCTCCTCATTTTCTCGAAAGCTATTAGAGATATTGGAAATATCATTGCAGCATCTGATAGACCTGATTAAAATCTACTACTGTCATTATGAATATTTGCACTAGTACTAATAAATAATGAAATTTACTTTTTTTAAAATTACTTTCTTCCTCGTTTTCTCGAAAGCTATTAGAGATATTGGAAATATCATTGCATCATCTGATACACCTAATTCAACTGTACAACTGATATTATGAATATTTGTTCTATGACTAATAATTACGCAGTAAAATAAAACCGTATTTTTATATAAAAACATGATTTTTCTCGTCATTTTCTCGAAAGCTATTAGAGATATTGGAAATATAATTGCAGCATCTGATAGACCTAATTAAACTGTACAACTGATATTATGAATATTTGTTCTATGACTAATAATTACGCAGTAAAATGAAACTTAATATTTATTTAAAAACATTACTTTCCTCCTCATTTTCTCGAAAGCTATTAGAGATATTGGAAATATCATTGCAGCATCTGATAGACCTGATTAAAATCTACTACTGTCATTATGAATATTTGCACTAGTACTAATAAATAATGAAATTTACTTTTTTTAAAATTACTTTCTTCCTCGTTTTCTCGAAAGCTATTAGAGATATTGGAAATATCATTGCATCATCTGATACACCTAATTCAACTGTACAACTGATATTATGAATATTTGTTCTATGACTAATAATTACGCAGTAAAATAAAACCGTATTTTTATATAAAAACATGATTTTTCTCGTCATTTTCTCGAAAGCTATTAGAGATATTGGAAATATAATTGCAGCATCTGATAGACCTAATTAAACTGTACAACTGATATTATGAATATTTGTTCTATGACTAATAATTACGCAGTAAAATGAAACTTAATATTTATTTAAAAACATTACTTTCCTCCTCATTTTCTCGAAAGCTATTAGAGATATTGGAAATATCATTGCATCATCTGATACACCTAATTCAACTGTACAACTGATATTATGAATATTTGTTCTATGACTAACAATTACGCAGTAAAATGAAACTTAATATTTATTTAAAAACATGACTTTCCTCCTCATTTTTTCGAAAGCTATTAGAGATATTGGAAATATCATTGCAGCATCTGATACAAATAATTAAACTGTACAACTGTGATTATGAATATTCGTTCTATGACTAATAATTACGCAGTAAAATGAAACTTAATATTAATACACACACACGCGCGCGCGTGTGCGTGTGCGTGTGCGTGTGTGTGTGTGTGTGTGTGTGTGTGTGTGTGTGTGTAAACAAAACAACTAGCTGCTATGGGGGTGGTGAGGTGGGTGGGTTATCATTCGTCTGGCAACGCGCTTCCCTCGTATCATAGCTTTGAAATCGTTTTCTGTTCAACTTCAATGCTGTATAACTTATGTAACTTAAGACTAAACGATGTGTTGATGCTACTGTTCAAATCGGATAAACCAGGAGAAATTTACTATCCTAAGCATATTATTCAATGTATAGATTGAAAAATCATAAATTATTAGATCACAGGCGATACAAGAAACTTTTTGCACACAATGAAGTGGGCCTGGAGGAGGAGGAAGAGGAGGAAGAGGAGGAGGAGAAGAAGGAGGTGGAGGAGGTGGAGGAGATGGAGGAGGAGGCGGAGGAGGAGAGGAGGAGAGGAAGAAAAAAGAAGAAGAAATGAATAGAAGAATGATTAGAAGACAAAGAAGTAAACAAAAGAACACACAGAGGAAAAGAAGGCAAGCAAGAGGACGCGAAAGAAATTATGAAAGTATAGAAAGAGAACCGAAGGGAGGGAGGAAGACGCCCACTTGCCCCTCACCCCCCACGCCCCATCCCACACCCACACACTTGGGCTCATGTTACGTACTACACAGTAACTCACAACACCAACACGACAGGAATATAAAGCCAAGTAACGCGTCCTAAACCTGTCATACCCGACGCCTGACACGACTGATAATTAAAAACAAGCTCGGGACATAAACTGATGCAAAGACGTAAACTTACCTTCCACGAGACACACCACACACACACACAAGGGAGCAAGGTAGCTACACTTACTAACTGACTGACTCACTCACTCACTCACTCACTGAATAAATGAATGACCGACTGACTGACTGACTGACTTGCTGACTGACTGACTGACAGACTGAATGAATGAATGAATGACTTCTAACATGACTTACTGACGTGAAAAAGACATTGCATCTTCAGACCAAAACTCATAATTTCCATTCAATATAGAAAACGATGTCCCCGCAAAACATACACCATTCTTATGTATACGAGTAAATGAACAAGCCTGGAAAAGCTGGTATTTAACTGCCATCATATACTTTTTAATGATAACGATGATAACACACAGGAAGGAAAGCATGAAAAGAGGGAATTAGATGTTGGAGCGGCCACGAGAACCCAAGGGAAAGGCACGAAACAGAAAGGGTGAAATAATGATGCTTGTGTAATAGTGTAATAAAGACAATTATGATGTGGCAACGGAGACTTGGAGCGAGACACAGGAAGCGCCTCAGGTCACACACTTTCTCAGGGCAAGTGTAGCGATATTCCTTCTCTCTCTCTCTCTCTCTCTCCCTCTTCTTCTTCTCTGTCTCCCTTCTTCCCTCTCTTCTTTCCTTTATAGCTGCCCGCCCAGGTGACTAAATTCTACTCCCTATCCCCCTTCCCCCTTCCTTTCCTGCCTCTTTTCTCCCTGCACTGCCTCAGGTCAACGTCTCCTGGTCATCTTCACTCGGGTGGTGATTTTTTATGGGTTTTTTTTAATCTCCTTCTGCAGGTAAGTGTTGAGTGACGTCCTTACGGTAGTGTCAAGGTGTTTCTTTTCTGTTACTTTGTGTTAATTCTGCTGCTACTTTTATCACTCTTACATCAGCTTTTCTTGTTTGATGTTACTGTTTTTTTCTACTACTACTTCTTTTTACTGCTGCTACTGATGCTACTACTATTGCTACTGTTACTTTATACTACTACAAATACAACTACTATTATTATTACTACTACTACTACTACTACTACTACTACTATTATTACTGCTCCTACTTTTTCTACAACTACTACTGCTACGTTAGTCACCCTAAATGTTCTCTCTCTCTTCAACACACACACACACACACACACACACACACACACACACACACACATACACACACACACACACACACACACACACACACACACACACACACACACACACACACACACACACACACACACACACATAAACGAGCAGTCAATAAATCCTAGACTAAGGGAGGAAGCAGAAGACGGCATGTAGTCCCCGTTCTAATGACCTTCCTCATTACGATTTACAGATGACTAAATGAACTCCCTCACGCGACCTCCATCTCTCCCCCATCACACATACCCCTCACAGAGATGCCCTTCCTCACACTACTCCTCTCCTCCCTCACTCCTCCTCCCCCTCCTCCTCCTTTTCTTCCAATCACCTACTCCTTACCGTCTCTCACCCCCAAATGAGGATCAGAGGAGGGGAAGGGACAGCGATTAGGCCTAACGCAAAGCAACTCTTTCTGATGATTAGGTAAGATTTGAGGGTGTTCTTTTCTTCTTAGTTTTCTTCCTCCTCCTCCCCCTCCTTTTCTCCCTCCTATTCCTCCTCTTCCTTTATACTGTATTATTATTATTGTTATCATTATTACAACATCACAACACCATCACCACCACCCTCACTCATAACAAAAACACGACAATAATCATACAAGAATCTGTCACACCACTTCATTTTCTCCTTAATCTTGAAGTCACAAGAAACATAAAGCAAGAAAATATCAGACGACAACAATCCATTCAGATCCACACAGAAAATTAACCTGCTGCTTGTTGTCTGATTTTTTTAAAGAATACTATACTAAGCCCTCTGTCCTCGTCCCTTCTGGTCCCTTTTCACTCCGCGCAGAGAACAAAAAGAACAAACGTGTATTCAAAACCCAACTATAATGATATGCGTTGAATCACGGAACACCTCCCAAGGCCCCAGGACAGGTAGGTAAAGGGGAGGAGTTTGAAAGGAGGCGGGTGTAGGTAGGGAAAGTAAAAGGGGAAGAGGAGGAGGAGGGGGAGGTCGACCGTCCATCCGGCAGGAAGTGAGATACGGATCAGCTAATTTCAAGAGATTTCTCGGCGATAGAGGAAGTGAAGGTGAAGGAGGAGAGGGTGGGAGTGGAAGGGCACGTGATGGATTGGAATTAAATCTTTTACCTCATACACAGCCTCTTTAATAGATTGTTTCCTTACTATCATTAGTAGAAGGGGTTATGAGGCTGGTAAAATAAGAGGGAGGGATTTAGTGAGTATAAGGTATAAGGTGATAGAGGATGAAGGAATCAAAGGTGTTATTCTGCCACGTCTCCGTATCAGTGTAAGGGAAAAGAGAGAAGGAGATCTGTTGGAGGTATGAGGGAATTCTTCTCCTTCCTTCCATCTTTCACTCCCTCCCATTACTCCTTAGAGTACCCCTATCCCCCTGACGGAGCCACACCTTGCCGCCCAGGTGCCCGGCCCTCATAAAGCGTTCTGATAGTGCCTCACACCCGCCGGCCGTCGCGTATCTCACTGGGGATTTATTGTCGCTCCGCCAAAACGCACCTTCAGGGAGGAGGTCGCGGCTCTCTCGACATATTTCGCACCAGATACTTATGACGTTGAATATTTCCTTCCCCCAATTTCCAACCAGCTTTGTGCAAACGCTGTAATTGGGCCAGTGATTGGACCTTGGTCTTAACACCACCTTTGTCCATATGTTGCCCTAAGACCGTCCCACCGCCGCCACCGCCGCCCTCGCCTGGCCTCATCTGGACTTCATGAATAGAAATGAAGGCAACGAGGGCGGGGTGCGGGAGGCGGCTCCCCTAAGTTTTATTGCTTCATATCTGTATCAGCATAACCAGTAATTAGCTGCGATGAACGACGCCACAGGGAGATTTAAGCTCGGCACCTGACCGGCTCCTGGAGGAGGGCGGAGGGCGGAGGGCGGCCAGCCATCCTCGCGCCGCGCCTAGCAGGCCGAGGCACAAACAATTGTTCGATGTGTGGCATTAACTCTGGATCAATGGAGCCTAATTACCAGTCATGTTTAGTTAAAAATCCACGTAAGCATAAGGTGAGCATCAAATTCTAGCGTGGGTATAATATTCATAAACAATTACTTGCTGTAGAGTGAAACGCCCTCTGCCCCGCGGCGCGTCCCCCAAACAAGGCTGCCTCAGATATGCTACGCTTGTCCCTACTACACGGTTCCAGATTGCTGGCGCTCATTAGCCTCCGTCAACCTGTGTATGTTGTGAAAATTATCCCAAAAGGGGTGACACAGGTCGTCAGCACCCTGTTAGCCCGAGGCGACCGAGATTACCGCGGGTCATTAGCGGGTTTGAGGGCGTGGCGAGGCCCTGTCCGGGGCGTCACCAAGAAAATACGCAAAGGTTTCTGCAGACTGTCATTTCATACAAAAAGTGGCATTTAATTTCCCAATCCACGGAAAAAAGTACCTTGAGTCACATTAACGTGTCGCTTTGCGCGTTACCCTGGAACTACAGATCTACGAGCGACAAGACGCGCCCACCGGCATCACCTGAGGCCGACTGGAGCAGCACGTAGAGATATTTCCCGTTTCTCACGCACACACACGACAATAATTAGGGTCCAGGTGCCTAGTGATACATGAGGACGAGGAGGAGAGATAGGAGGGAGGGAGGAAAGGCCGGAGGAAGGCCAGGAGGGAGGGAGGATGCCAGGGGAAGATGAACGCCGGGGAAGAGAGACGATGACGACGCTGACAGCCCCGCCCGGCATATTACGAGACTAATGGAGGTGATGGCGGGTGGTGAGTGACGGTCGACCCGCCGCGCCGCCTGGATAAGCTCGGTCATTAAGCCCTTCTGATAACCGACGCCCTCATGCCTCACTCCTACGCTGGCCACTGGAGGAGGAGGAGGAGGAGGAGGAGGAACACAATAGAAAAACAAACAGCAGCAGACCACTCTATCCTCACAAGGCTGTTTGAGATAAACTACACTATCTTATCTAAAGTGAGAAACACAGGAAAGTAAAGGATAAGGATCCTCCCCACCCACTGTTCTCTCTAGCCGGGGCTGGCAGGAAAGGAAGAAAATTCTTACAAAACGTACAGCTCTTGAGAACAGACTAGACAAGTACTTAGGCTCCAATCCTCAACTAAAATATTATTCGTTATCGTAAATGA
>JAPQNM010000018.1:6576641-6594141 GCA_029783475.1 Metacarcinus magister
AAGAAGAAAAAGAAGAAACGAGATGAAAGGGAATGTATTAACGACTTGAAACACACACACATCCTCCCCTAGCCGCCCCCCCCCCCAACCCCTTGACCCTCCATGTATGCCTTGGATCTACACTTACTTCGGTAGCAACTTTCCGGAGCGAGATTCATCAAGATTGCCGCCTGGAAGAGGGATATCAGGCTCCGTTCTAACAAGGAAAGTACAACCGTATGCCAGATTTATAGGTCTCATCGCCTCTCGTGGTTCGTCCTTTTAGTCGCCGTTGATGGACAACACTAAATGTCCTCGTCAGGGTAAAGGACGTGTTGTGATCCATCAAGGGAATGCAAATATAGATCTTGCGATTAGTATCCGGGAGAAGCTACGTCTGCGTGTCCTGGTCTTGTGCTTCTGGTCTGTGTGGTGGTAGTGGTAGTGGTGGTGGTGGTGGAGGGGAGGAGAGGGTGGTGCGTGGTGGTACGGCACTAGAACCCGACATTGTGAGGGAAATTACAGAGCCGCGTGTTGTGAGGCTTCCCTTATCTGGCGCTGGGGACGGAGGGACAAGGGCACGGAGGAAGGGTGGAGGAGGAGAGGAAGGTCGGAAGGGGTCCGCTGGCAGGGCACAACATCTCTGGGAGTTATGAAATCAACAGGTCTTTAATCTGAACCAACCACTGATTCTGCCGCGCGATGTTCGCCGGGGATACATCACAGCCTCTCTTAACTATACCCATTTGCCTCCTTAATAACACACGCATTTGCATATTAGGACAACTACCTCCTTGCGGTCTTTAGAATTTATGGGCCAAGCGGATTTACGATTCAACCATTACATTATTAAAAATTACACAATGGCTCAGGGAATCACCACCTACGAAACTCCCCGCCCGAACCCCGCGGCGAGGATCAGTAAAACCAGTGGCTTGTCTGGACAGCGAAGATGCCTTGATAACATGGAGAACACCACTGGCCGACTAGGGATACCGATCCTCTGGGTGTGGGGAAGGAGGGAGAGATAGAGGAAAAGGGCGTAGGAGGCAGGGCGGCGGTGGAGGGAGGATTGGAGTGATGGACGAGAAGCCACAGTAATGAGGAGGGTGGTAACTTACGCTGTTGTTAAGGGTGACCGATTCGATATGAGGGATGAGAACTTGACCTGACGGGGAGGAGGACGTTAGGAAGGTGGTACTTTGGCCTCTGGGAACGTGTAATGAACGGGAGGAGAAAAGACGTAAAGATATCCAATGTATGATCCGATAATCTGCGACAGGTAATGCAAAGTGCCACCTTGCCCCTCGGCCCTGCTGCGTGCTGGCGGCGTCCACGGCAGCGATCACACCCTTCTGAGGACGACGCGAACCACTGTGACATGAACCATAACGCAGGTAAAGGTAATGATGGTGTCTTAATCTGCCTTCTGAAACCTGAGGAACATTCCCACCTTCACCACCACCACCACCACCACCACCACCACCACCACCACCTGTAACACCACCATACCTCCACCACTATCAGATTACACGTCACAACGGTACCACTGCATTAGTCACATCATCACAATCACCACCATACCTCCACCATCACCACCACCACCACCACCACCACCATGACTATTACCTATTCACAACACATAACCTTCATCACCACCACATAAGACACCACTACTCCGTCACCACTACATCATACCCTCTACACACTACAGTAATAGATACACCTTTGCTAACACCACAGTCACCATCACTATCACCCTCACCACCATTACAGACGAACACCACCATTACCAAACTACCACCCTCATCACTAAATACACACCACCACTGAAATAGTTAATCACCATCATTACAATAAGTACCACAGCAAACACCATCACCATCATCATCACCAACAATAACAACAACAACCATCAACCAACATTGCCAACACTTTTTCACCACCACCAGTCAACAAGTACTCACAGCCACAACCACAACCACTCCCACCACATATCACACACCAAACCAACATAAAAGGACACTAACACACCATTAGCCCTTCTATCGCACCACCACCACCACCACCACCACCACCACCACCACCAGGTATCTCAAGGTATATAAGTGCTTGATGAAAACCTGCGAGCTCAATTAAGCGCCAAAGTACCAATGATTTTAATGTTTTCTGGATTCTTTTGGGAACTCGTGGACACCCGCCGGGCAAACAGCACTTACCTACACCTGGTCTCCACCCTAATATACCTGGCGTGTTGGTGTGGTGTGTCCTCCACCCTAATGTGTGTGTGTGTGTGTGTGTGTGTGTGTGTGTGTGTGTGTGTGTGTGTGTGTGTGTTAACAGCATCCAGGTGTCCACGTTTTGGTCTCTGCTAATGACCTCCTTGTCAATCAGTATGAATTAATAGTATGCCAGATCCTTCGGCTTTTTTCACTACCTGTTTGTATTCATTTCTCATTTTCCTATACGTGGGGGTCAACTGTCTGCGAATGAGAAGTGTTGGTGACTTTTCTGACAATAGATCATGTTTGTTTCTGCAATTTACTGATATCACTCCAATGTTTCGCTTTCCTTACTGGTGAGTGATTTTTTTCTTCTTCAGGTTTATTAATCATCTTTTCCCTCTCTCTTTTAAGAAGTTTAGTACATCTGCCCTATGTAAC
Organism: Metacarcinus magister; assembly: GCA_029783475.1. Taxonomy (NCBI): domain Eukaryota; kingdom Metazoa; phylum Arthropoda; class Malacostraca; order Decapoda; family Cancridae; genus Metacarcinus; species Metacarcinus magister. The sequence continues at coordinate 6,579,284 of JAPQNM010000018.1, forward strand.
GTTACGAGAAAACCATTAAGTATACTATTCTGTAAAGTTGTGTTAAAAAAACGCTAATGTCACCCTACCACGCAGGAGAACCAATGGGAGTTGACTACTGAACGGATATCTAAATACAGTGTTATATCCTTGGCCAGTGCCCTTAAAATGTATAAAAAATAAATAATAAATAAAATAAATAAATAAATAAATAAAAAATCTTATACGTCTCTCCATAACCTTGAAAACCATCCCTTCATGCTTCCCTTCGTTCCTCTGAAAACACATAGACACAAGAAACTATAAGCCACACACCACACACAGGAACGTCAACCTTTCCAGAGAGAAGCCGTAGAAAAAAAATAAGGGCGATCTATTTACAATTCCTGGCGCTTACCTCTCTTAGCCCCTGAGTTTTAATAAGTATGTGGGCGGTACCCCTAGCTCGCTCCTTCTCTATGGGCGTGATGGATCGGCTCTTGGCAGCGGGGTGATAGAATTGATGTCCTTCACTGGGGGTCCACGGCAGCGGCCATGACTCAGAGCCTAAGAAGGAGGAGGAAGAGGAGGTGGAGGAGGAGGAGGAGGAGGAGGAGGAGGAGGAGGACCAACACTAGCGCTACCGTGATAGACTTCATTACTTTGGGTTCCGGAAGGTGAAAGCGAGATCCCCAAGATTGATCGTTGATTCTGTGTGTGTGTGTGTGTGTGTGTGTGTGTGTGTTGGTGAGTAGTGCTTTGAGTGTGTGGCTGAATGAGTGAGTGAGTGAGTGAGTGAGTGAGTGAGTGAGTGTGGTTGTATGAATAAAAAGGAGTGAATAACTGTCTTACTGAATTACTGACCGACTGCTTGCCTAGATGAATAAATGAATAAATGAATGAATAAATGAATGAGTGAACCAATGACACACATCACAATAAAACCCCAAAAAGAAATTTAAAAAGTATAAAAAAAAACTAATCCCCAACATCGATCAACAAAATAATCTTATCCTTGAGTTACTACTACATCACCTATTCCCTCTTCCTCTTTGCACTCCTTCTATCCCTCCCTCCCTCCCTCCCTCCCTCCCTCCCTCCCTCCCTCCTTGCACCCATTCACACCCTCCAAACAGACTCTCACACCCGCAGGAGGAACGCTTCATTAGAGAGGTCATTTATCACACACGCAGCTCAAGTCTCTATTTACTGGATCATAAAACCCTGTCGAACGTAAGCACGAGACCCAAGTGAAGGCAAGGCAAGTCCGGGAACAGACTGGTAAAGTGTGTGACTGCCGGTGTAGTGGAAGGGTTGCGCAAAAGGATCGCATTATAGAGTCAGTAGTTAGTGGTGGTTTATGTAAAGAGTGAAAAAAAAGTAAAGTCAAATGAGTTACTATAATGCAGTGAAGACGACGATGATTTAGAGGAAATGTGACGTGGTGAAAATTAACATTCACTACACTATATTGCAGTCACAGCAGGTTTGCAATATATGCTACAGAGATCGATGGCGATAAAATGCATTATTGTACATGGAAATTCAGCATCAAATGCAAAGAGAGTATATAATGAACTCCCATCTCAGACTTTTGCTCAGGTAAACTTCCAAACCTGATGGCTAAGATGGAGCAAAGGAAGTGAGGAGTATAATGTTTTTATTTTCAAGAATTATTATTATTACTATTACTCAATTTTTACTTTGGAACATTCCACCCACCCCCTCCCATCACCCTCCTCTCCTCCTTTAGCGTGAATGTACGGGGTGTTATTCGAAATATTACCAGCTCTTTCCTTAGACATTTTATCGCTTATGTGCCAGTGCGTCTGTACTGAGAGATATTCCTCGAATGTGCAGCTCGCTCCTCTCCACTTCTTCCACTCTGTCACTCCGGTTTATTAGTCCGTGAGTGGAAGAATGTGCAGCTCCTTCTTCGACACGTCTTCCTTTCTCGCCAACACAACTGTACTCGTGTGTATGCAGAGTATGTTTCATCGTCTCATTCCCCTTCTTCCTAAACAGGTAAGGCAGAAAGAAGTATAGGAAAAGGAGTGACAGGAAGGGACTGGATAAGAGACGAGGAAGCACAAGGACAGAGAAAAGATGTGAGAAAGGAAATGAAGGACACGACGAGGATTTAAAACCATATGAGACACTTGACTAACTGAACCACTGACTGACTGACTGAGCGGTTGACTGACACACTTACTGACCATATATAGACACCTACAGCCAAAAGAAGATTTAAAGGCGTCGCCCCCAATAATGTCATTAGCATCCCACCAACAGAACGATAGTATAGTGTATATCGATAAAGCATGATCTGAAGGGGAATTACCTAACTATCTATAGCAGCGGACACGTACAAGCAAAGGCAGCCTCGACAATCATCCTCTTCTTTCTCAGCAAACCCAAGGACTTTTCCGTCGACCTTTCTTATCATTGTGGCGTTACTTCCTTCCCTCATTTCCTCTCACATAATGTAAATGCTTGCTCCCTTTCCTATGTGTTGACTGTGGAGGAAGATGGGATATGAGTGAGCTGTGTGATGCATACACCCCTCGGCCCCTTCCCTTCCCTTGCCTTCCCTTCCCGCTGCCTCCGTCGTTGCCGGCCGTCCTGTCCTCCCTTGACCGTCCAATAAGCCGTCACATTGACTATGGATTGGGGCGTGAAGCAGGACGACCGATGAAAACTTTGAAAATCAGCACATTAGTCGCCATTCCCTTCATTCATACTCCTATTTACCACAGAGGGGCACGAAGGCAGGAAGGAGGGAAAAGATGGAAAGGAAGAATGTAAATTTGGAGAGGCGAGGGACCCATAAATCCCACTTTTTATTCTTCTATACTATTCATGTTTCTGTCTTCCCATTACTCCTCCTCCTCCTCCTCCTCCTCCTCCAAGTACCATAAAGCACTGGGATGCGTTGTGGCTAATTTCATTAACGCCAAGTGTAATAATGGTGCCATCAGCTGCTTCTTTAACCAGTCGTCTCTTCCATTATTCATTTAGTTCAATACAACACCACCACCGCGCCGCGCCGCGCCGCGCCGCGCCGCCTCCAATGACTGGGAGAGAAAAAAGAAAACACTGACCTCCCTTGTCGTCGTTTTTCTTACTTGGAATGCAGTTAGAGACCGACCGGTACGGGGCACCTAGTATATTCCTCCTCCTCCTCCTCCTCCTCCTCCTCCTCCTCTTCCTCTTCCTCCTCCTCCTCCTCCTCCTCCTCCTCTTCCTCTTCCTCTTCCTCCTCCTCCTCCTCCTGTATATGGCGAGCGTCCACCTAACGTCGTCCTCTCCACGAAGATTAAAAATGACCAGGAGAATGAGAGGAGCGTGTCAGACTCAGTCTCCACATAAATTACGATATAATTGACAGGTGAATCCGTGATGAGGGGGAAAAGGAGGTGGAGAAGGAAAGAGAGGAGGAGGAGGAGGAGGAGGAGGAGGAGGAGGAGGAGGAGGAGGAGGAGGAGGAGGAGGAGGAGGAGGAGGAGGAGGAGGAGGAGGAGGAGGAGGAGGAGGAGGTGGTGGTGGTGGTGGTGAAGGAGGAGGTCAATGAAAAATAAGAAAAAAAAATATGAATGCTAACCTGTAATGGCAAAGGAAATGATTTAATGAATAACTCGTCTCTACTACCTTCCCCACCCCTGCCATCCCCCCAAAAAGAAGAAGTGGTAATGCAACACTCATACAACCAGCTGACCGAGGGAACAACAACATCTCTACGTGGTTATTCCCTTATGAGAGGAAACACATGAACAAAGGAGAGAGAGAAAGAAAAACAAAATACTAAAAGAAGACAACCTGAAATTATAAGACTGTGTACATATTGTTTTTTCCCGTCTTGTCTGTATTCATAAGTAATGGAAGAGAAGACACTGATAAGACAGTCGGGTTTTCGTTAATTGCAGAAAGAAGCCACAGAAGCTACATTGTATTAGTTTACAGTCTCGCTTTCCTTTGCACAACCGGCAGGAAGATCAAGATTTGTGTACAAGGTATATTCAGGGGTGAAGTGGCATTCCCTTGTGTGTGTGTGTGTGTGTGTGTGTGTGTGTGTGTGTGTGTGTGTGTGTGTGTGTGTGTGTGTGTGTGTCCCTATCAGTCTGTCTGTTGTGTCTCTATCTATGTCTGTCAGTCAGTCAGTCAGTCAGTCATTTCATCTGTCTTTCTGTCTATCGATCGGACACCATGGCTTTCTATCTCTGTTTGTTTATCTTTCTCTCTATCCTTCTTTCGACTCTCTCTCTCTCTCTCTCTCTCTCTCTCTCTCTCTCTCTCTCTCTCTCTCTCTCTCTCTCTCTCTCTCTCTCTCTCTCTCTCTCTCTCTCTCTCTCTCTCTTTCTTACATTACCTCCTATAATAATTTCCCTCCCTTCCCTCTTTCACCTTCCCTTTCATCTCCCTTTTCTTCTTCAATAAACCTCAAGAAGTCTGGTCTTGAAGAAGGCAGACAAGCAGGGATGGGAGGAGAGAAGCGTCTTGGTGGAGAATATCACATTACCAAGTGGATGAATTCAAGCTGCTCAGAGGCTGTTTCTAGTCTGAGGAATGACGCCCCGCAGCCCCACCGCCTCAACACGCCCAGGTAACTCACCACCTGATGAATGTTGATGCAGTGCTCGCCGGGGAGAGGTGATGCAGGGGAGACGAAGGAGGAGGGAGTTAGCAGGTAGAGTGAAGGAAGAGGAGGGAAGGTGAAGTATACTTGAGGATTGAGATTGAGCAATGGTTGGAGGGAGGGAGGAAGGGAGGTGCAGAAAGGATGGATTGATGGAGGGGAGTGAGGAGGAGGGAAGGAGGAGGAAGGAGGGAAAAAAGATGGGTGTGAGGAGGTGAAGGTGTGGCTTACAAAGATTCTGTTGATTTAGTCTGCCTCCCTGTGTGTGTGTGTGTGTGTGTGTGTGTGTGTGTGTGTGTGTGTGTGTGTGTGTTTAATGTTTTAGTATATATGTATGTATGTATGTATGTATGTATGTATGTATGTATGTATATATGTATGTATGTATGTATGTATGAATGTATGCGAGGGTGAATGCATGTATTCATGACATTCTGGCGCTACACAATGCTATCATTTGGTTGCTGTCTTGTTAAAATGTTGAGATTGTGTTTACCTTCTCCTCCTCTTTTTATGGACAATTCATTTTTGTATAAATTGAACTTGTTTCCTTTTGAAGATGAACATAAAACTCTGACAGACCTTATGTAACAAGTAAAGTGGTTTTGTTTCAATATTTACGTAACTTGGAAGTGTAGCCTTGGTCTGTTAGGTATGAAGGATGTGTACATGTTCGTTTGTAAGAAAAATAAGAGAAAAAAAGTATATAGCAAATGTGATTCATCTGCTTTGGGTATTCAGTGCCATTGGTCTGGTGGTGGTGATGAATGTCGCCTCAGTGTGAAGTTAAGGATGAGTCCTGGGAAAGAAGGAGTCGAGCAACTGAATATTAAACCAAGTCATTCACGGACACCAGACGTATACATCAAAGTGTAATATATTTCTGGTCCTCGGTAGCTCGGTGCCTCGTACATCGGCCCTCCTTCAGAACCAGCCCAAAGGATACTGCCGGCGAGAGTGAATCACTGACGAGCCTCAAGACGTGCCGCGCATCACATCCACCCGTCGCACATCTCCCTCCCTCCCTCCCTATCCCGCCCCCACGCAGCCCACACGCGAGCACTGGCGCTGCCCCGAAGATAGGACATTTAGACATTACCAGGATAGCTTCACTGCGTTCCTAGGGATGCTATGTGGATGAGGCAATACCTGTTATATTTTTTTTACACTTAGGAAAATGAAAGCGAAGCAGCGAGGCGTGGCGTGCAGCGGCGCTGGACATTCTCTCTTGGTGGGAGGCAAGGCTCACCTCCCACGAGACACGCCGGCCCGCTGACGGACGCTGAAGCAGGTTATAAGGATACATGGCAGCGGTGCTTCCCAGGTGGCTGCGAAGGGAGGGAACAGGAGAGCGAGGATAATAAGTGAGAATGGATGGCAAGAAAGGAGAGAGTTGAAAAAATAAAACTGGCAGAAGGGACGAGTGAACAGTAAGAACAGAAAAGATGGTGAGAGGGAAGGAGAAATAAACGAGAAGGGGAGGGAAGGCACCCCTCGACACAGTGGCGGCGGCAGTCCACTGGAAATGTCTTTACAAACTGCACCATGAGCGGCTGGACGGGTGCGAATATGTATTTTTACGGCGCCCAACAACTCCGCGATCCCTTCATTTAGCATAAACACAGGCAAGACGCCTCTATTTGCAAGTCTGCCCACCACCATAACCCGCCGCTGCTCCACCAGTCTCCGTGTTGGTGGGCTGGTGGGTGGGTGGGTGGGTGGGTGGGTGGGTGGGAGAGCGCATCAAGCCTCCAGGAACCCCCGTCGTCATTCAACCATTACACACCTACTCTTTACACAACCACAATGACCACCACAACACACCACCACCACAATCACAACCTGCACACCACTACTCACACAAGGAATCTTACTACTACAACCACACTCCCTCTCACACACTCACCCAAGTATCATGAGGTCAAACTACTCAGCTTCCTCATTTAGCAAAACACACGTTAAACAGAAAGAGGGAGAGAGGATGACTAAGAAGCATCAATATTACCTGACACACACACTGGCTTACCCTGGAGTGTTTACTACTACTACTACTGCTACTACTACTGCTACTACTACTACTACTACTACTACTACTACTACTACTACTAATACTACTATCTTTCTGCCTCGGTGGGTGGCAATACAAAGGTGCTAGAGTTAAGTTCAAGGTATCTATAGTTCCTTGTGGAGCGAGACACGTATTGGATTGCATCGACATCGTGCAAAGACATCGATACTCGTGTTCATTGTTATCATAATATTCACACACTCATCTACACAATCTCTCTCTCTCTCTCTCTCTCTCTCTCTCTCTCTCTCTCTCTCTCTCTCTCTCTCTCTCTCTCTCTCTCTCTCTCTCTCTCTCTCTCTCTCATCTCCCTTTCCATCCTTATTCCACATCAACCTTACCACCTCCCCCAGCTACATCCCCCACCTAACACCCCCCACCCCTACACACACACACACGAACATATTTTTTCCCTCTCCCTCCTGTTAGCTGTCCTTCGAAAGTGAGTTGATTGGATGTGCACATAGACCTTCAGTGTAAGTATTATCGTGTGTGCGTCCTTCCTTGCTACGTTCATGCGTCACGTACTATGCGTTGTTCTCGTGTCATGCTTCGGTGAGGGCTTGGTAACATTTCCTGCTGGGACGACAGGAGGTTAAAAAGAGAAAGAGAGAGAGAGAGAGAGAGAGAGAGAGAGAGAGAGAGAGAGAGAGAGAGAGAGAGAGAGAGAGAGAGAGAGATCCGACAACAGGTAAATGTTAGTTTGTGTAATTTGATAGGAAATAACACACAACCTTATCTAGCTACTCAATAATTTCTCTGTAAGCGGCTTTGGGTATGCAGCAAATATGATAACAGCGTCAATTTAGCAGCGATCAGTGTATAGCGTATATAAGTAAGTTGATGTAAGGAGTAGTATATATATAACTGCATCACAACATCAACCTGCAAGAACATAAACGCTCAGATTTAGTAAGGAAGAAGGAGAAGAAAATCAAATCAAACAGATAAGTCGAGTCTCAACATACTTTTTCTTTACCTTAAACCCTCTCCCGTTTTTTTCTTTCTTTTCTTTTTCTTACCGCGTCATATTAGTTGATACGAATTAATGATTGTAAATATATACAATTATTTTAGTGTGGGGAGGGCCAAAAGCGTTCAATTACCCACGCGGCCGCCCCCACTCATCATGGCAATGGGTCGAATTATCTTTCTGCTTCATTGTTTTCGCCAGGTAATGAGTCCTTATATATGTGCTGAGCCAAGCGTTGCTAGAGGCCGCCTGCAAACCTTATTAGCAACGGCTGGTGAGGCGTGGCGCTTCCTCATTTACATACTGGTAACGCCTCCTCCTCCTCCTCCTCCTCCTCCTCCTCCTTCACCGTGCATGTGGCCTTCCGTGGTGCAAGGAACACACAAGTTTCCCTATTCATTCTCCTTCTCTTCCTCCTCCTCCTCCTCCTCCTTCTCTTCTTCTTCACTCTCCCTTCCTTATCTACCGCCAATACTAAGTCTTATAATTTTCATTCTTTTTAGTATTATTATTTGCTTTCTCTCCTTCCTCCTGCTCCTCCTTTGACACGTTAGCTCCTGCTTGTCTGAAAACGGACGGTGTCAGGTGCGGATCAAGCTTTAAAGGGATTTTCTGGATGATGTGTGTGGGGTTTAATACTAATGATTAACAGTGATAATAATAATAATGATGTTAATGGTAAAATAAGTAATAATAATAATAATAGTAATAATAATAATAATGATAATGATAATAATAATAATAATAATAATAATAATAATAATAATAACAATAATGATTATGATAATATTAATGATAATAGTAACAGTAACAACAATAATAAAACTACTGGTACTTCTTCGACTACCACTACTACTACTACTACTACTTCTATTTCTACTACTACTACTACTACTACTATTACTACTACTACTACTACTACTACCAAAACCTCCCATACAACGGGTCTTCAGGGTCATTGCATCCTCCCCTCCCCCCTTAGTGAGCCCCCTGACGTCCCCTATGGGAACGCCCTGCCGGTGACCTTCCAGGAGACGCTTCTCGCCTTGGGGTCCGCGGCCAGGACCAGGAGCCTGTCATCAGGACGGTCACGCTTTACCCAAGCCTCCCCCGCAGCCGTTCCGCGTGGGAAATCACCGTCCCCTCCTCTTCATTTTCCTCCTACTTTTCCTTTTCCTCCTTCTCCTTCTCCTTCTCCTTCTCCTTCTCTCTCTCTCTCTCTCTCTCTCTCTCTCTCTCTCTCTCTCTCTCTCTCTCTCTCTCTCTCTCTCTCTCTCTCTCTCTCTCTCTCTCTCTCTCTCCACATACACACACAAGTATGTCCAGGCAACAAGACAGGCAATGATTTATTCAATAGCTTTAATGTCGACATTTACGTCAATTTGCTTATGTCAAATATCTGGTCCTTTTTTTTTGCGTGGGTGGGAAGGTGGGTTGAGATGCGTGTGGCAATGCATTAAGGATTTACTTTTTTTTTAGTGACTTGATCACTATCTATAATAATATTTGCTTGTCTGTCTCTGTCCTTTTTTTTTGATGTCTGTCTCAGATAACATGATATTGCAAGAATTTACGTTCTCTCAACATAGCTTAAGGGCTTCCCTTCAGCAATGTTCCTGCAATGTACATGTTTCAGCTTGACAGCCCTCGCAACACACATTATGAGCCTACCAGTCATTGTAACACTCAGGTTTAAGCATCAAAATCAAGACAACACAACACAATGTTCTGCGCCTGTCCATCCCTGCAACACAAAATTAAACCTTCCTGTATTCACAACACTTTGGTTTTAATTTCAGAAAAGGCAACTCACCATCTTGAGCATCTCTATCCCTACAACACAAACTGAAGCTACCGTCCTCACAACACACACCTCTGACCCTTCTCGTCTCTATAACAAAAATAATTCCGCCATACCATCCACACACTATCACCTTCCTAGCAACACAACACAACATTTTTTTTTTTAACCTTGCCTTCCTAACACAACACAAAACTGAAGAAGAGAAACCCAAGAAGGCGGAAGCTTTGTGTAAGAAGAGGAAGAAGAGCTGATACGTTGCCACCTGCTGCTGCTGCTGCTGCTGCTGCTGCTGCTGCTGCCATCACTCTACAGCCGCTCACCCTTGACGCCAGGAAACAGCTAACGATAATATATACACACTACACAGATTAACCTGGAAACTGTCTGATCTTTTTTCCTCTCATCATTATTACTTTTGATTTCCTCTCTTGTTAAAAGTAGAATATATAACCTTACTTTGTTCAGCCGAGAAGCATTATTACATTGTCTATTTCCTTTTTAGCTTTTTATTAATATTTTCCTTCTTCTTCTTATGCACAAGTTCCTCAAGAGTTGCTTTTCAGGTGGGAGCTTTTTCGTTTAGTTTTTGTCGGTGTTGAGACGGAAGTGAAGCGAGTTTGTGATGCCGCAGCTTCCTTATTGGTGGCAGAGAATTAGTGTCAACGGATGTTATGCTCCGTGGCAGCTCTCTCTCTCTCTTTCTTCTTGCTCAATCCTCTAATTCTTTCATTCTTTCGTTCCTTTCTTCATTCCTTCCTTCCTTCCCTCCCTCCTTCCTTCTACCTTATATATACAGTAGCTTCCCTTCCTCATCCAATCCTTCACTACCCTCAAAACTCCCTCTTCCTTCTTTGGCGCAGTAACCAGCCTCCTCACGCCTGCCTCATTCAACGCCGGAGAACGAATGCGAAACAGTCTCTTAAAGCTTCTACTTTGGAATACTAAAGAACCACCGATGAACCACTAGAAGGCTCCTCACATCAACGCAAGTTTTCTCACGTGACTAAACTTTGGATGGAAAACACACACACACAAGGAAAGAAAAAAAACTTCAATGTTCAATCTACCAAAATACGTGAGACATTAGTGAGTTCGAACCTTTTGTCTCCATGAATATGAACCCTGATTCAGTTCGTCTTAGGATGTGAGAGCGGGGAAGAAGGAGGAGGAGGAGGAGGAGGAGGAGGGGGGACAAAGAGAGAGATAGAGAGGATAGTGTATTTCTTACTCTACAGTTATGTTTGATAGGAAGGGAATGCCACGTAAGGAGGCGAACGGTGGCTGACGATAACATCAAAGACCAAATGGACGGGACGTGTAATGCCGCTTATCAGGTTATGGCACCTCTTGTAATGTGGCTTATCTCTGTTCGCGCCGCTGGTCGGGCCGCGGTGATATAGAGGTTTGTAGAACAGGTTTGAAAGGCCGGAACTAAATAGTGGACTGAGTAAGAGGTTTTAATGATGAGCTGTGTTGGCTTTATCGGAGGATTTGATTAATCTGACAGGTGTTCGTGGTCTAAGGAGGGTCGTGACGGCTTGAGAAACGATGGGAGACCGCTATCGCCTGTCTATCGGCCTCTCCTTAGCTGCACCTGTGTTCTACCTGGAGAGGGGCTGCGGCGGGCCAGACGAGTGTGTTCCAGCGTGCTATATGAGAGGGCGTTCCTTCCAAGTGTCGACGTGGTGCTATACTAACTGTGTAAATTGGTGGTGGGTTAATACATACGAGGAGAGGGGAAAAAATAAAAACACTGCCACAGCTCACGGTCCCGGAGGCAATGGAATCAATATGCTAAATTCGAGAGAGAGAGAGAGAGAGAGAGAGAGAGAGAGAGAGAGAGAGAGAGAGAGAGAGAGAGAGAGAGAGAGAGAGAAGAAGAAAAAAAATCAATCATCAATCATTGGGGTCATACGCTAAGAGGCGCATCGCCTCGCCAATCCTCCTTCCCATACCAATTAACTCCCAGCAGGAAGCATCGACTTGCCTCAGCCACGAACTTTGTGGGCGTCGATAGATGTTCCACAGTGACTTTGGTCCACAACTCTGCCCAGTACCCAGTCCATACAAGTATTGAAAAGTGATGGAGCAAGGACGCATCCCTGCCTCATTCCCGTATGCACAGGAAAGAAGCTGGACACACCCCCGCCACACTTCACAGCACTCTCAGTCCCAGAGTACAGGCCAGATAGTAGTCCAATAATCCCCGTAGGAATTACGCGGAGGCGCAGAAGATCCCAGAGTGCCTCGCGATGCACTGAATCAAACGCCTTTTTGAGATCGACATAAGCTGCAAGCATCCCCTGTCGAAACTCACGTCGGAGTTCCACCAGTACGCGAAACGCTAGGATACGGTCAGCTGTTGACTTACTAGGTGTGAACAAATGACTGCAAACTCGCATCAGTAGCAGACGGGCGAGCACCTTACCTGGTACACTGAGCAGCGTTATCCCGCGGTAGTTGTTGCAATCCTGATGGAGAGAAAAAAGAATCAATCAATACTACTAACACAACGAAACACTCCCCACAAATACTGCACCGCCACATCACATCACATCACATCACATCACAACACACACACACACACACACACACACACACACACACACACACACACACACACACACACACACACACACACACACACACCAAACAAACACCTCCTCCTCCTCCTCTTTGCCTCCCTCCCTCCCTCCCTCAGGCTCTTCCCTCTCTTTACAAACATCGCAGGGGCGGCGGCAACTATCTCGCCTCGCATTCCCGCTCATTACCTCAACGGCCAACACAGCGTATCAGTGACAACATCAGCTCTGCCCCGTGAACCTCCTCCCGCCTCACCCACCAAGACCCAACATCAAGGCGCCTCGAGCAACACCCCAACACCGCTACATCAGCACCGTCGGGGTCTTCCGTCTGACTCAAATGTATGCAAGATCAGTGAACGGCATCACCAGCCCCACCGCCCCGTCGCCCTGCCGCCCCGCCATCCCGTCAGCACCACGCCTTGCCCCGGAAAAGGAGATAAACTGTGCGAGGTTTTGAAAGTTGAGGAAGAACATGGAAAGGAGTTGTGCTTTATCCGAAGAGGCACAGCGGATGATTGACTGACTGACTGACTGACAGATAGAAAAAGAAAAGAGAAAGAGAGAGAAAGAGAGAAAAAAAAAGAGAAAGAGAGAGAAAAAAAAGAGAAAGAGAGTGTGTGCGTGTGTATACCAAGAGAAGGGATATATTGTGCATCAGAGACGTGTGACAGCTACATACATACAGAATAACAATGTCTTTCGTTGCCTCACACTCTTCTTTAACGTCAACAACACAAAATGAATTGCCGGTCTTAGAAATGCTCGTCAGCCAGGTGAGAGAACCTTCCGTGATTACACAAGTACTTACATGTAGTGCGTACGGCTGAAGAGAAGAGAAAAAAAAAAAGTTACGTTCTCACTGAGTTCCTAATAGACTCTTAACACGTCCAAGGTTCTCAGGTGCATGCCAAAACACACACACAATTCACCTGTACTCGTGTTCTTCTTCTTCTAAACATGTGAACCTTTCGACGCAAAGACAGACAGACAACCTTGTATGTTACCTTGTATGTATGTTACTAGTATAAAGAATAAACTATGACATTTCAAAACTACTACATGTGTCTCTATAGGTTTGAGTTAAGTCAGCAGGAAGTATACGAACAGTACATAAAACACCATCAAAACGAAAGAAAGAAAAGAAAAAAAGTAACAGATGTGTAAAGCATAGAAGTGTACAATAAATAAATGCGACAAACACCTTCACTGCGTTCCTGAGCGTCGCCTTTATCTTCCCTCGCTCATCGCCTGAGGTAAGGACCGTCACCTGCCTCACTCTGCTTCTCACCTGCCGCCGCCACACTCCACACACGCACCGTATGGCAGGTTACCGTCTGTCCTCACACCCCCTCCAACACCTCATGCTCCTGCCGCTACTCGAAGGCTCAGGTTTTGCTGGGTTTTTTTCCGCTTTTGTCACACATTCAGAACCATTTGAAGTTTTTGTCCAGTGCCATTATTCAATTATTTAGTCACATTATATAGTTTCCTTTCTCATCCACTCAGTTTTTTTTTGTGTGATATTTTTCTTGTCTTTGCTTTCACCTGCTGTACTATTGATTCTATTTGTTTCTTCTATCGTAATTTTCATATCTCCCGCACCCTCTCACCTGCTTGGGGTTCTGTGGGAGCCAATTATACACGCACAAACGTACACACCTTCGCCCTGCTTGTTTTTACTTAATCGTCTCTTGTTTCTTCATCACCTTCACTTACACAATCATATTTCCACTTGATTCGTCTCACTTAGAAACCACGCATTTACACCTCATCTTTTTCTCCTACTTCTGCTCTGCCTCCTCCCTCTCCTGCTTCAGTACACCTCTTGTTATCACACAAGCTGCCTCCTTTCTCCTCCTCTCCCCCTCTCCTTACCATCCTCCTTATCAATAAAAGCGCTTTCTTCTTTCCTTCTCCGTACTGTTACTTACCTATCCCCTCATCCCCTGTCCAGCCTCCTGCCGTCACTCTCCTTCCTTATCTGGTGAGACGGCTAGAGGAAGGGCGGAGAGAGGAGGGAGACAAGGATGGGGAGAGGAGGAGAAAGGGTAGGCAGGCTGGAAAGGTGAGGTAAGGTGGGGGTAAGTGGGGTCTCCGGAGTGGTAGTACGGGGTTATGGGAGGGCGTTAGGGTGTGTTGGGTGGGGGCAGGTCGTGACCTCTGGGCGCCTCCGGGTCATTAGGGTTGTGGCCTCTGCCTGCCGCCGACACCTCATCCGCCTTACGGCCCCACAAGGTAATAGAAACATCTTTAGCAAGCACCTTGACACCTAGGGTCCTATCTCTCTCTCTCTTTCTCTCTTTCTCTCTCTCTCTCTCTCTCTCTCTCTCTCTCTCTCTCTCTCTCTCTCTCTCTCTCTCTCTCTCTCTCTCTCTCTCTCTCTCTCTCTCTCTCTCTTTTGCTGCGTTTGTAATGATTTCGTTGGTGTTTTCAATTAAAACTTTTTGTTATATCAGTTATAACTTTTCATTAGTTCCATTTCTTTTCGTTGCCTTACATTCATTTCAACGACAACCCCGTAAATCGTGCATTCAAGGAGTGAACAACGACAACCCGAACATAAAAGTTTGGTGACCATCGGCCCAACAATCAATCAATAAACTCGTGTCAGCCTGTCTGGGCCTTGCTGTCAGCAGCATGTCACAGGGGCAGCGTCCAGCGCCTGGGAGACGCCGTGCATCATCTGAATACAAGGCAGACCTCCTTCGAATAGTCTACCCCAGTCCAGTCACGTCGAGCGACACACACACACACACACGCACACACAGACACACACACACACACACACACACACACACACACACACACACACACACACACACACACACACACACACA
>JAPQNM010000018.1:6596641-6609141 GCA_029783475.1 Metacarcinus magister
TTATTTTGTGTATGGTTCTCTCTCTCTCTCTCTCTCTCTCTCTCTCTCTCTCTCTCTCTCTCTCTCTCTCTCTCTCTCTCTCTCTCTCTCTCTCTCTCTCTCTCTCTCTCTCTCTCTCTCTCTCTCTCTCTCTTGCATGCAGTAACCTTACTTTTTACTTTCATTCACTCACCTGTATCCTCCTATCACCTTCCTTTCTTCCTTCCTTCCTTCCTTCTTCCCTTCCTTTCTTTCTTGCCCTTGCCCTTCCCTCTTCCCTCTCATCCCTAAACATCCCTTGTAGTGCCTTCCTTTGCCCCCCCTATCTCTTTTCATTCCTCCTCACTTTTTATATCCTTCTTATTCTATCTGCAAGGCTTCCTCAACATCAACATCCATATCCATCCACTCTGCTCATTCTTGGTCTTTAGTTCCTCCTCTTTACTACGTTCAATAAGAGAGATACAAGAGGCCAGTGAGATGACGCCTTTCCGTATCGTCTAAAACACTATAAATTTTTGAATTCTGAGCACGTTCTATCTACTTTTTTCCTATCTTTTATATTGTGTAATTTTTGAACTTTTTTTTTATATAATTCTCTCTCTCTCTCTCTCTCTCTCTCTCTCTCTCTCTCTCTCTCTCTCTCTCTCTCTCTCTCTCTCTCTCTCTCTCTCTCTCTCTCTTTCTTTCTCTTTCTCTTTCACTTTCCCTCCTCCCGTGGCCGCCTCGCCCTCATGCTGGCTCGGGGAGGAGAGTCAATGGTCTTATTATGCGCAGGCGGGAGAGTCCAGTTCTGCGCCACGTCTGGGAGCCCTCTATTACACGTCATTAGGAGAATAGCCTGCCGGGGTAACATGACGGGTATTGATGCCCTGTTGACGCTCACTCGAGGAGGAGGAGGAGGAGGAGGAGGAGGAGGAGGAGGAGGAGGAGGAGGAGGAGGAGGAGGAGGAAGGTGTGGGAGGGTCGCGGTATACGGACTGAGGAAGGAAATGAGTGGAGGAAGGATGTAAGGGGAGGAGTGGAGGTGAGGTATGGCGGTGAAGGGACGAGGTTACGATGTGAGGGACGGATGGTTGGGACATGGAAGAAAAGCAGTGAAGGGTTGGAGGGAAGGAGGGAAGGAGGGATGAAGAGGAAGACATGATGGAAGGGAAGAGGATAAGGAGAATGGAAAGAAGGAAAGGTGGAACAAAGTGAGTGAGTGAGGGAGAAAGAGAGGTGCCCCCTAGAATTAAGGTGACGAAGAGTAAGTAAAAATGAATTATGTAAACGCGTGGGGCAGGCCACCCTCAGGGCCAGGTGAGCTCAGGTAACAGCAGGTGAGCCCCAGGCAAGGCAGGTGACTTAAGGTGTAGTTAATCGTTCTAAGGTGATCATTATTGTTACTTTTTGGCCCATTCCTTGTTGTTTTACGCTGTGTATATGTGAGTAGCAAAGTCGTATGCCTTTTGGTACTTCAGTAGTTCACGATGTTATGTATTCAGGGTTCTCTTTTTGAAGATTTACTCGTATATGTATCATCTTATTATTATGATTCTTTACTGGACTCTCTCTCTCTCTCTCGCTTTTTTTTTTCTCTCTCTCTCTCTCTCTCAGCCTTGATCTATGGACACCGAGAGCCTTGCATTATTTACCACTGAGCTGCTCCTTTAAGACCCAACATTTCACGCGTCCCAACACCACCATCCTTCCAGCCGCGGTAATCGTATTGGCGCTCCTTCTTATTTGCCCGTCTGTGTTTTTCTTCCTCTTTATCATTCATTCTACGGTCCATTAAGGTATCTTTGGTTGTATCTCTGCCCGAAGCCTCTGGTCCACGCCCCTTACACCAGCCCCGCCCCGCAGCCCCACCCACGCCTAGCTACATAGCGGCTACTCCCTCCCCAACCCCCTCTCACACCTGCTCCTTGCTCCCTCCACACGTCTCGTTCACACTTCACCTTCACCTCTAAGGATTGCCCTCACGCCTCTTGCATTCCTATAACTCCTCCTGTTCCCTTCCCCCTCCTCCTCCTCCTTCTATTCCTTATTCTCATACTATCCCTTCCCCTCTTTATCTCCCTCTCATGCCTTCCCTCCAGACG
Organism: Metacarcinus magister; assembly: GCA_029783475.1. NCBI lineage: Eukaryota > Metazoa > Arthropoda > Malacostraca > Decapoda > Cancridae > Metacarcinus > Metacarcinus magister. The sequence continues at coordinate 6,598,708 of JAPQNM010000018.1, forward strand.
TGTATGTGACACTAACAAAACCAGTGTCAGTGTCAGTTCCCACAAGGTCTTCTGCATCGCTCCTCTCCAAGCCTCTACGCCCTTTAACTCCATTCACACCTGCCACCTCTCCCACACACCTGCCCCGCTACAATGCACCTCATTACACACCTTCCATCTCCACTCAGGTCTTTCATACGTCTTCCAAACTTGCCTTTCTTGACGCGCCATCTCGCCTCCTTCCCATCACCTTCTGCCGTATGTGTGTGTGTGTGTGTGTGTGTGTGTGTGTGTGTGTGTGTGTGTGTGTGTGTGTGTGTGTGTGTGTGTGTGTGTGTGTGTGCAAATGCTAAACAAAATACCACCAAGATAACACTAATTTCAACACAAATCACAATGAGAATAACAACAATAATAATAATAATAATAATAATGATAATGATAATAAGACTAATACTAACAATTGTAGCAACAGCAGTAACCTTTCCAACAATCTCCACCATCAGGGAGTAAACACAACTTTTTTCTTCCTTTACGAGCTCCTCCCAAAGGGTAAACAACAAACCATAAACATCTGAACAAAGAGAAGACGATAACACTGTTTACACCATCACTCAAGGCGGTGACTGTGAGGCAGAGAAGATAAAGTGAAAGCGAGGAGGAATGAGGAACACAAACAAATGAGGTGTGAAGGAAACGGTGCTAGAAAATAAAAAAAGAGAAAGAGAGAGATGGAGAAAAAAAAATTAAGTTAAGTTCTTCAAAGGTGGTTAAGTGAAAACAAAGTAATTCATGAAAAAAGGAGAATGTCTATTAGACGTAATAAGCGAGAGACTTGTACAGGTAACACGTAGAGAAGAAATAAAAAAAAAAGAGGAAAAAGAGATAGACAGACAGACAAAAAAATAGACATACAGACCCACCCAAAAAATGGAAGAAGGAGAAGCATCAGTGCTGCTCCTTCTCTTGATAGACGAAACCACGAAACAAGGGGAAGAAGACTAAGACGAGAGGATCAGGGGTCAGGGGGTGTCCGGGACCACAAGAATGTAAATACACCTGCCTGATTATACGCCCAGAGACGGACAAAACCTAAATTACTACTTCCACAGGCTGAGAAGTGGCGGCCTGACATCCACCTCTCGGAAACTCTAGAAGCCAACGCCACGCCACGGGCACCGACGCTCCTGTGGGGGTGGCTGTCCGGGAGAAGAGAGAGAGAGAGAAAAAAAGAGAAAGAGAGAGATATATAGCTGCGGTGCCTGGTGGTATTGGACTCGTAGGATATCAAGAACTTGGTGATAATGGTGACTATTAAAACTTGAGGTGCTGACAGAATGTGTGATTGAAATTATATATTTTTTGTATAAGTAAGGTGTGAGGCTCCTATTACGATGAGGTTATCTGCTGCGTTAACTAGCAGGGTTTGAGATACTTGCTTGTGTTATAAAAGGTGTGTGAGGTGTACTGTTGAGTGAGAGACAGCAATAGAGAGGTGCAAGACTATAAGACTATGTGATGATGTGAATATATGAATCCAGCATAAAACCGCTAACATATAGCAACATGAAAATGTGGTATATGGAATTAACAGGATGTGAAATATTTCGAGAATAAAGGATATATATAAATGACACACGAAAAATGGATAAATAACAAAGTAAATGAGAGAATAAATTGAATTGAATAAAGATAAGGCAGAACAGCGTCTTTTTCTCTCTTTTTTCTACAATACGAAAGCAAAGTCGATGTGGGCGCGCGTGGGTCCTTCCGTGAGGGCGGTGCATACATCAACAGAGATAAGTAGTAGGTAATTAAGCCTCGGACAGGAACATGCCTTAAACTGCAGTAATGAGCCTAAAGGATAATACAGTCAGGTAATTAGATGCAGTGGACATTGTCTCTCTCTCCCTCCTTCTCCATCCCTCCCTCCTTCCCTCCCTCTTACCCTGCCCTCCCTTTCTCCTCAGTGTGTCCCTTCCTTTCTTCATCCCTCATACCCTCCCTTTCCTTCTCTTTCACTCTACCTCGCCCATCATTCGACCCTTTCTCCTCCGCCCATTTGACCGTCTCCAAGAACGGGCGGGGGGGGGGGGGGGGGGAGGAAGAAGGCACCCGTTATGTAAATGGCTTCACCTTCTTTTTTTCTACCGCGGTCACCATGAATATTCACCTGCGGTTGAATGAGAGCCGTCGGAAATGTGGCAAGACACTCTTTTACTCCGCGTCAGTGTTCCTGCCGACGGCGGGGTGGGTGGCGACGGACGAACAGACGGGCTGAGGGACGCAGGAAGGGAGGCAGCCGGGCCAGTGACGACGAGGACGCCCGACAACCCCCGAGGCACACAAAGCCGCTAAAACACCCACTACAATTCGCTCTTTTGGCTGACGCTGAAGGCGAGTCTTCCACGCCCTAATGATCTTGCTAAGAACACACCGAGCCGCCGCCGATCACTCCTTGTGGTGTTGAAGACAAGTCCTCTTCGCCCTAATGATCTTGCTTGTGATAAGACTCTCAGGTTCAGCTTATCACACGGCCTGAGGAGCTGCCAGATGAGTGACAGGCCGGCTTCTGACAGCAGTCCCGCAGCCGCCGTCGCCTCGTTGGCCGCCGCCGCTGCTATCTGTGCTGCCGGTGTTTCCATAATGCAAACGGCGCCTGAGATTACGTAAACGTCACTAGAACACATTAAGGTAATTCTTCATGCTGCTCCTTACCGCGCCACGCCTCTCTCTCACCCTACCTCCTCCTCCTCACTCTCCCCTCCCTCCCTCCAGCCCTCCCTTCTTTTTTCCTCTTACAAACAAACAACCGCAAGCAAATAATAACAAAAACAACTCGTCTCATCATGCCGCCTCAATGTAGTTATACAATCTCGTCACAAAAAAAATCTAAATAAAGAAAAACATACATGCATAGCAATCTTAATAAAAAAACATTAACTTACTAAATAAACGAAACTCCCTAAACACACACACACACACACACACACACACACACACACACACACACACACACACCACACACACACACACACACACACACACACACACACACACACACACACACACACACACACACACACACACACACACACCACACACACACACACACACACACACACACACACACACACACACACACACACACACACACACACACACACACACACACACACACACACACACACACACACACACACACACACACACACACACACACACACACACACACACACACACACACACACCACACACACACACACACACACACACACACACACACACACACACACACACACACACACACACACACACACACACACACACACACACACACACACACACACACACACACACACACACACACACACACACACACACACACACACACACACACACACACACACACACACACACACACACACACACACACACACACACACACACACACACACACACACACACACACACACACACACACACACACACACACACACACACACACACACACACACACACACACACACACACACACACACACAGAGGCCTCACACGGGTCTTCAGCATAATGAGGACCAAATCAGCAGCAGTGTTGAATAGACTCTCGCTTCCTAGCCTTGGTGGGGCGTGGTGGGGCTATCCGTCTCCTGGGACACGTGTTTTTGTGGGCGGCCCGGGGAGGAGTGGCGGTAAAGGAGGAGGGGTGGGCGTGGAGGGCAGGGGGTGGAAGGAAGGGGAACATATGGGGTGGAGGAAGATAGTGAAGGTGGAATTAGCGGTGGATTATTATAGATTTTTTTTTTCTTTCTCTCTCTCTCTCTCTCTCTCTCTCTCTCCCTTTCAAATAATGGATATATGCGTGCGTGCTTGTGTGCGTGTGTGTGTGTGTGTGTGTGTGTGTGTGTGTGTGTGTGTGTGTGTGTGTGTGTGTGTGTGTGTGTGTGTGTGTTATAATAATAATAATAATAATAATAATAATGATATAATTTTGAATAATGATAAGAATAACAATAATAACAACAACAGTAATAACAATAACAACGAAAATAACAACACACACCAACTGGATAGTAAAGAGAGGCACTAACAAGCAAAGTGGCAGACAATAATATACCTCACATACTGTACACCTGACGAGGCAAACAGACAGGTGAGTGACAGACAGGTAACAGACAGGACCATTAAGAGGAGCTAAGGGACCAGCGATACCACTCTCCTCATGAATGCAAACTGCGATCTATTAACCAAAAACAATTTACCTCATAGAACGAGTATGGAGATGAAACGTAAGGGCAGGCAGCCAAGAGGTCGGATTAGCAGTCACACCTGAAGGAAGGGTGTCACCTCATAACACACCTCACCTCACCTCACCTCACCTCTTCTCACCTGGACGACTAAGTGATAATAGGTGTTCGCGAGGGTTGCGTTAGGTGAAAGGGAGGACTTCGGAAAACAGAGGCTCTTGTTTTCATCCTTACTCTTATCACTTCCTCATCATTTCCATTTACTTCCTTCTCCTCCCTTCCTATTCCTGTTCATCCTCGTTCTTATTGTAAAAACTCGATAGTCCTTCACTCTACATCACTTTTTGTTGTTTTCATCAATCATATTTATGGATTCTAGTAATTTCTTGTTAAAAAATTATTCTGGAACTTACTGAAGATTTGCATCGTTCCAGTTATTGGCTGTATGGATGATTAATGTGTGTGTGTGTGTGTGTGTGTGTGTGTGTGTGTGTGTGTGTGTGTGTGTGTGTGTGTGTGTGTGTGTGTGTGTGTGTGTGTGTGTGTATACGTGTGTGCGGTAAATAACTTCCTTGGTAGACACTATCGTCAATCAAGAAAGTTTTGCAAGGAGAACACACACACACACACACACACACAGACACACAGACACACACACACACACACACACACACACACACACACACACACACACACACACACAAGCAGGAAGACAGACAGACAAAAAGAATCAAGACACCCCTCCTACCCCTCTAGGTACCCAACACCGCCTCCACTTGGTCACGTCTCATCTCAATACCAGAAGAGATAATGTATTTCCCAAGCAATCTCAGGCTGCTCCAGACAAGCTTCTGTCCGGGGAGGAAGAACAAAAAACTGGCCCTTGTTTCGACGGACTGACGACGACGGAGCGTGTTTATATATATATTCACGCTTGATAATTATTTTCATACCTTTTTTATGTTTTGTTTATTTATCTAATACGATGTTTTCACTTCCTATTTTGCAGCAGCTTCTCGATGCCTGTTCCTCATTCATTATGTTGTAATTGACAACAGTAATATCATGCACTCATTAAACGTTCCTTTAATAACCGACTATTATTCTTCTCCTGGAATTTCAAAGCTTCATTTAATATATCTCATTAGCCTTCCCAAGCTAAGTTACATTTTTTATACATTTTTACTGCAGTTGTACATAATTTTCTAACCCCGCGTCCCCTCGCCGCTAAATGGTCCATAGCAATGCCTCCGCCTGAGTACCGTAGCCGCACGCCCAGAATGCCTAGCGGCGCTGCCCGACCGTCCGCCGCCCTTGGCCACGCCCCAGGGACTCTCAGAGAATGCCACTCGAATATTAATGTTCAGGCTTTTCCTCCTGTTTCTTATCTTCATGGTCGTCTTACTCTTCGTCCTCTTTCTACTTATCCTCCCCCTCGCTCTCGTTTTGCTTCCATGTTCATAATCTGTAAGTTTTATTTTCTGTTACAATGACGACGCTTCTGCTTTCCGCAAGACTTGACATGGAGGAAAAGCATGCATTAATTCACTCACACTTGTCTACGAATGAACACACACACACACACACACACACACACACACACACACACACACACACACACACACACACACACACAGACAGACCCAATGTAAGGTTCTCTCTTAGTCGGACTCATTTTTCACCTGTTCTAAGCCTGGCTGACTCCAGGGATTCTACTTATTAACTTCTTTTTTTTGTCTTCATCCAGCCACGGTCTCCTCCCTTCCCTCACACACACACTCATTCCATGCCCTTCCACTCCCGTCCACGATTCTGAGACTCACGGACAAAGGTTGAAGGTGGCGTTCTTGGAGGGTTATAGGAAGGTTATAGAGGAAGGTTATAGGGGAGGAAAGGGAATGAAGGGACTGAGAAGAGGTAAGATGGGGAAAGAAAAGATGGGAAAAGAAGAGATGCGGCAAAAAGTTGTAGGAAAAGAGAGGATGGGGAAAAGAGGGGAAAAAAGAATTGAAAAAAAGGGAATGAGAAAAAGAGGAGATAGGGAAGAGAGAGGATGAGGAAAAGAGGGACTGGGGAACAAAGAGGATGTGGAAAAGAGGGAATGGGGAAGAGAGGAATGGGAAAGAAAAGAGATGGGAAGAAAATGGGACGAATGGGTTGATGTGCCGCTGGAATGAGTATTTGGCATTTTTTTTTAGGATTTTATGTTCCGGGATTACAGAACGACAAATAAAGTGTATCTGAAAGGACTCTTGAGTGAATTACAGGAACGTGAAGGAGTCTTTCATAGGACCATTAACACGCCTCAGGACCACGGGAGTATTGAGTCAAACAAGAGGCGAGTGTTAGTGTTCCTCTTCACCACGGACGGAACGGTTTGACAGTGGGATGGATGACTTGGCGTTAGTGCTGGACAATTATTTTTAACACGAGTCAAAAAAAGAAAGGGAAGGTTAGTTTATGGATCGTTTACGTGGTACTTGCTGTTCAGTATTCCTTTGCCATTTTATCTTACGTTGCAGTCAAGAGCACATTCAACACAGTCAAGAACACAATATTAGTGGTTCCAATGACTCGATTTTTGTTCATTCTCTGCTGTGTTAGGTGTTAAAAACTTAAATTTCAACCTATAATTGAATTGAAGCCTTAAACCTGATCCCTTTGACACACGTAAGATAAAAAATAAAACATACATTATCATCATTTAAGTGAAAACGTTGAGTATAAGTTGGATCATCACTTGGCCACACAACCCATCTGCAGCACGACACACGGAGGTCAAGTCTGTATTAATTATCCCAAGTCAAGCTGGTGTCCTGAGCATGCGTTTCTACGAACTGGCTGGGGCGTGATGTGGGTCAGACTTCCAACCCCTCATGCCCTTGTTGGCCAGCTGAGTCGCCTCTTCTCTTCCATCACGTAAGGAGTTTGTGTTATGGAGAGGAGGGGAAGGAGGGGAAGGAGGGGGGAGGGTATTCTAGCGTTAATGAGAACACTGTATCCTGTCTGCAATTAGTCGGATTCCGCTACGAACTAAACCTTGTCCGAAACACGTACGAAAGGTGGAAACGAGGGAAAGGAAAGCATTAAGGAAAGAGTGACCACAGTAACTTCCGTCCACCTTTCACTCACTGCTGTCTCCATTACCATCAAAATAGTTATCTCGGTGATGCTGCATTTTTTCAGTTTTTTTTCTTCTTCTTCTTCTTCTTCTTTCCTCCCAAGTCACTCAAGTTTCGCTCATCCTTGTGCTTAATTGGGTTTTTTTTTTGTAATTTTTATGTCGTTTGCTTTCTATTGCATCGTCATTGATATTTCATTATTATTATTATTATTTGTTTTCAAGTTTAAGACGTGGTGGTGTGTCTCTGGTAGTGTGTGTGTGTGTGTGTGTGTGTGTGTGTGTGTGTGTGTGTGTGTGTGTGTGTGTGTGTGTGTGTGTGTGTGTGTGTGCGCGCCTTTATTACCGGGAAGTCACGATTCTGTACACATAACTTTCCATTAACATCACTACAAGTATCACCACCACTACTACTACTACTACTACTACTACTACTACTGCTACTACTACTACTACTACTACTACTACTACTACTGCTACTGCTACTGCTACCACTATTACCACTACTGAGGCAGAAACGAGTCTTCCACCCGTTTCATTTCCTCACGAGAAGCCGTAAGTCAGGCGAAGATTATTAGGTAAGTAATGACACTCTCTCGTATGTAATGATCTTTTCTTCTCTTGTTCCTCCTGTCTGTCTCTTCCTTAAATTCAGTCAACATGAAGAAAACAAAAAATTCCAACCTTTTGTATTCGCTGAGTGATTTTTTTTTTATTCTCTTTTCCATGATTCCTCTTCGGTCATTGAGTGTGAGTGTGTGTGTGTGTGTGTGTGTGTGTGTGTGTGTGTGTGTGTGTGTGTGTGTGTGTGTGTGTGTGTGTGTGTGTGTATATGTGTGTGTGTATGAAACGACCTTGAGATCTCCCCAGGTAAATACCACCCTAACCCCTTCCTCCCCTCTCCCTTATTCCCCCAAGCCATCCCCACCCTTGTTTTCTGCCCACACCCCTCCCTCCCCTTGTTCTACTTCATCCCCTTACCTCATCCCCGCCTCTACCTTATACCTCTCTGCCTTACGTCTTACTTTGTTATGCGGGTTGCAACGTGCGTACTTTTTGTGCATTTAAAGGAAGGAGTGATGATGCTTACGTTTAGGAATAGAAGAGGAAGAAGAGGAGGGAAGAAGAAAGCGTAGGTCCACTGTGACAAAAATAACAGAATGAAAGAAGAAAGATAAAGGGACAAGAGGATGTTGAAAGAATGGGATTATGAAGGGAGAAGAAGCATGTGTCAGGGACAAAGGGCGTGGTGATGGTGAGGGTAGAAATCAACTGATGGAGGACGGAGGGAGGGAAGGAGGGATGGAGGGCACGAAGGAGGTAAAGGGGAGGGGAGGTGGGATGGGCACACAGTAGTGTTCAGAAGTTAGTCGGTGTTGCGAAAGAGGTGGAAATAGTTTTCGTGTGCGTAAGCTTCCCTCCAAGTATTTCCCAGTCACCTTAGTCCTGTGTCACTCCACATCGGCTGAACCACCGCCGTTCACAAAGCGTCAAAGATGAAAAAACAACGAATAATGAACTTTCAATTTTACGGAAAACCAAACACGGAATACTAATTAATTTGCCTTAAACTTCGGCCCAATTTCACTCTCGTGCGATGCGTCGATTTGTTCCTGCGTCATCCGTGACCCTTAAAAGTAGAAGGTGACGGGACTATCTATTCTGCGGCCTCGTCTTTGTCGCCTTTGTCTCCCGGGGGACGAGGCCTGTGTGACGCAGGGGACGGGCCAGGTGTGGCTTGCACCATCATCGTCACTTTCACTCTGCTCCAGGTGTCTCCCGTAGCACCACGCTGGGGGATGCAAAATTATTTCCTACCTGTCTGTCTTTACGGTTTGAGACGTGTCAAGCGTCGGTGATCCAGGGTTGGCAGCCCCATCGTCCACATGCGATGAACTCCTGAGGAACGTGAATACAAGCTCAGGCAGCTACCCTATGCACTCCTTCACCAATGTCAAGCAAGCAAATTGGAAACTGAGATACTGCAACACTTTTGATAGAATAAGAATAATCATAATTAAATGTAGTGCAGGTCCCCCGTCTTGAGAATGGACGCTCGTTCAGTCCCAAACAAGTAAATGGTTCGCATTCATTACAATAAATTTAAATAAAATCATACGTGAAGAGTTTGAACAAAAACCCAATAACTCGGTGCAGTTCTAACTGATTTGAGTCACGTCAGTGCCTAGTGGCGTGGTTGTGAGGATTTATAGGCATTCAGTACTCGGTTGGAATTCTACAACACTAATCACCAGATATTCTTAGAAATATAACCGTTTGACACCTTCGACCACACCCAAACGTTCAGGGCCGAACACATCCGCGACAGGGACTCCTCCACATAGTTATGGGACGCTAAGCACGCTCTGAGTGTCTTCTAGTTAGTGTTGATCGACGCCTCCAAGCATCACTAAACATGACACATGAAGGACAAACAGATACGGAGAAGTAAGGGACTCAGACGTGTGTTTGGTTGATAGCATCTGTGGGTTACTACTTTGGAGTGTTCTACTGTTCCTTGGCCCTCCACGGATCCGACCCACCAAGTGGAGACATGATTTATAATAGTTTTAATACAGTATTAAACATGTGTTACGTGTCATATACACAGATAGACTAGTAGCAAGAGAAAGAGACAAACACACACATGCATACACACAAAACACACACACACACACACACACACACACACACACACACACACACACACACACACACACACACACACACACACACACACACACACACACACAAACACACCCTCTTCGAGGCAGTGGATGAGCTGCATATACATACATACTTTTGTAAAACTCCTTACAAAGAACGTATTCCTTTCGTTACCTTATGAGGCACGGAAAGAAGCAGGATCTCCTCTCAGTGATGTCTTCCCCTTCACCAGCATCGAAAATAAACATCAACTCTTTGTCCTTGCAGCCCACACTAGTCTTTTTCTAACCCTTGTCCATGTTCATATAATTTTTTCCCCAACTAAGGGATGGCTAGTCAGAAGTTCAAGGAAAGATTAATAAAAGAAGAATAAAACCGTCAGTCATCATCCATCACTTATCTCCAGTGAAGTCACAAGTC
>JAPQNM010000018.1:6614141-6624141 GCA_029783475.1 Metacarcinus magister
TGAGCAAACGTGTGTAAGAAAATGAACAGCCTAAGAAAAAGCGCTGCAAGATACAACAAATTATTTAAATATGTGTCGCGCGATGTCTGGGCGCAAACGAGGCGGTGACACGAGACAATGCAGGGTGTGTGCGTGTGTGTGTGTGTGTGTGTGTGTGTGTGTGTGTGTGTGTGTGTGTGTGTGTGTGTGTGTGTGTGTGTGTGTGTTCTGAAGACATTCTGCTAAAGGAATACGAAAGAAGATTAGTGTGAGGGGCATGAGTGAGTTTGATGTGTGAGGCGAGGATGGTTTGAACATCAATACAATATCATAACAATACAAATTTATGAATAATTCAATAACATGGGGTCAAATTCGAGAGAGAGAGAGAGAGAGAGAGAGAGAGAGAGAGAGAGAGAGAGAGAGAGAGAGAGAGAGAGAGAGAGAGAGAGAGAGAGAGAGAGAGATGAGTAAAAGTCCGCGGGTGTCGCCTGAACGTAATCGGAGGGACCAGTAAGACTGTCGGAGGAAAACACATGAGCCTGCCCGCGCCGTGCCGCTCTGACCGCGAGCAAACCTGATTAGACAGGACGTGACGCGAAGTAAACGAAAACAATGAGGAGGAGGAGGAGGAGGAGGAAAAAACAGGGAGGAAGAGGAAGAAGAAAGAAATGAAGAAGCAAATGGAGGAGGAGGAGAAGGAAGTGTAGGATTGGGGGAGGAGAAGGGAGAAGAGGAGAATACAGGTGCAGTGGGGGGAGGGTTATATGTCGGAAGTCTCGCCACACTCTGAGAGCAAGGAGGTGAGCTAGGCAGCTGCTCCACCTGACTCTGCTGCCACAGCCGCTCCCCTCCCCGCCGCACTGCCCAAGCAAGCACCTGTGTTGGGGCCGGAACAGCGGTGAGGGTAGACTGGTGCTCGGCCAGCGGTGGTGCGTCGGTCATGGCTCGTCGCCAGAACTGTGGAAAACATTGTCAAAGTTGTCCCCTCCATGGGATTGTTTTTCGTTCGCTGTTTTGTGTGTTTGATCTTCTTACTTATTTGTGTATATGTGTGTTGCCCAATCCCTAGGTTTACACAGGCGTAAGGAAACACTAGAAGGACCTTGGACATGGGACAGCTAGAGGTCTGCCTGACGAAGGAGAGACATGAGGGTAGACAGTGAGGGTGCCCGAGGGGGATGTTAGTGGCCCCGCAGAGAGTGGAGTCGCCCCCGGCGACCTGCAAGATGGTGACAGCAGACGGCACGCCTCTGGTGGAGACGTGCGTTCTCCTCCCGGCGGAGTTTGCCCTCAAGGTGGAGACACAGCCGAGGGTTGCGTCGTTTCTGCACCTTCTGCCTCAGCTGGCCCCGAGGAGCCACTTGTCACGGCCCCTCCTGGACCACCTGGGGCCGACCCCCTTCCCGGTGCCGCCTCACCTCGGCCCTCTTGGACCAGCTTTAAGCCCTCTAGGGGCGCCTCTCAACCGCCTCACGATCCCACCCGCCGAGGACTGCATTCAGGTGTGCGCCACCCGCCACCTACCGCCCCACACCCGCTACCTCCCCTTCAGCGGCACCGTCAGGACAGATAACCTGCCCCTCGTGCCCAGTCTGCCGCCCATGGATGTGAGTATACCTTATGGATTTCTTATGTCTCTTCTCCATTCCTTCTTCGTCCTTCTCGTTCCCTTAATCTTTAACTCCTTTCTCCTTTGTCTTTGCCTCGGTATGAAATTTGTCCAATATTCTCTCTCCTCTCCTTATTTAGTTTGTGATGAGATTGCGAAGCCCTCTTCCTTCCCCTTACACACTCAGTTACAAAGGAGACCTCATGCTCCCTATGCTGTAACTTGCAACAAATGGTATGTAATAGTTTGATCTTGTTAAGGAGTCAATTGTTGAAGCTGAAATGACGATGAAATTTCAAGACATTTATTATGTATATTTGACACGTAAACTTGACTTCATTATTCCTGACGGCAACCTTTTGTGTTTTAACTGTACTTGTTCCCGCCGCCACATACACCTGTCCGTGCATTGTATGTTAACATAAACTCCCACAATGCATCAAGGACCATACACTCACCTTACACTATACAAAACACTAAACAAACACAATCTCCAAAACCTTTTATCATGCACACACCTCATGCAAAGCCTTTAACACATTTAATATTACTCTCTCTCTCTCTCTCTCTCTCTCTCTCTCTCTCTCTCTCTCTCTCTCTCTCTCTCTCTCTCTCTCTCTCTCTCTCTCTCTCTCTCTCTCTCTCCTTCTCTCCTGTTTGGCCCCCTTCCCGCCACACACAACACACATCAACAAGCACACTTCCCCTTCCTTCCTTCATCTCCCGGACAACATTTCTCCCTGCAAGTGGTGGAGCGAAAACTCCTCCTTCATTATGTTGTTAATTTCACGAAGTTACGAAAAGTACAAGAATGTGACCCGCTGATCTTGCCTTCAGACATCCGCCGCGACCCTTCTCTTAACACTTCGCTTTTTTCCCAAAACACACCGCGAGACCGTGATCCCAGCAACACCTGACGAAAGAATTGAAAGAGAAGAAAGATTATTAATATTGCTCGAACTGATAATCTCCTCCTCTCCTCCTCTCCTCCTCCTCCTCCTCCTCCTCCTCCTCCTCCTCCTCCTCCTCCTCCTCCTCCTCTTTCTCCTCCTCCCTGCTGAAGATAATGAGCTATCTCCGTGTGTAAACATTAGCTGCATAAATTACACGGTCAGGCACTAGTGATTTCCACACCTTGTTCCTTCCGTCCACCAGGTTATTGGGGTACACCAGGCACCGCACCGCCTCAAACTTTGCACGAGGGAAGCGTTTAACGGAAAGGAGGAGGGAGGGATGGTGGGGTTGGAGGGACAGAAAGAGGGTATTATAGGAAGGGAGGAAAAGGTGAGATGGAAACGAAGGGAGAGAGGGAGGATAGGTGGAAAATTCGTACATGTCGAGAAATTCAACTTTCTCCCGCGAGCGTAACCAGAGAGTAACACAATATTGCCTTGGAAAATTTATAATTATTATACTCTGTGCGGAAGATATGAGGCGGAAGGTGATGCAAGAGATAATAACAAGGGATTACGTCCGTAACTCATCTCCGTAAGACATAATAGAATTCACGGTTCATGCTGCTTCCAAAAACAAGTCCCGTAAGATAAGCCGCTTCTTGCCAGCGTAACTATTGGAAATTTTCTTAAGTAAATGTTTACCTGATGTGCGAAACATGAGTGTGTTAAATATTAATAGGGGAGTTCTGGCTTCATATTTTACTTATTTTTTGAGAAATTTAACTTGGATTTTTTCCTTTAAGAATCACTATTTTTTCATGAATATATATATATATATATATATATATATATATATATATATATATATATATATGCATATATATATATATATATATATATATATATATATATATATATATATATATATATATATATATATATATATGTGTGTGTAATTGTAAAACTACTTATGATATTAATACAATAATGAATTTTCAAGTCATACCTGTTACAATATAATGCTAATTATATAACATTCTCTAAAATACATCACTGTTTCTATATATTCATGAATGCACTTATACATACATAAACATCAGCGCACACACACACACACACACACACACACACACACACACACACACACACACACACACACACACACACACACACACACTCCATCACATCACCTCTAAAGCCTCACAAAAGACAGAAGACCAACACTGGACTCAAGAAACAAAAGCTGAAAACAAAAGCTACAAAGGAAGAGGAGGAGGAGGAGGAAGAGGAGGAGGAGGAGGATCGTGGTTATATTTTTGTTGGCTTCTTCCTGGGTCGTTGTGGTACTGGAGTTAGGAGTACCTTTGCTCTCTCTCTCTCTCTCATTCTCTTTCTCTCTCTCTCTCTCTCATCTCTCTCTCTCTCTCTCTCTCTCATTCTCTCTCTCTCTCTCTCTCTCTCTCTCTCTCTCTCTCTCTCTCTCTCTCTCTCTCTCTCTCTCTCTCTCTCTCTCTCTTCTCCCTCTCTCTCTCTCGCTGACACCTCTCCTAATTAACCTGGCGACGCGGCAAATCTTTAGGTAGTAACACGACCTCATTAGCTGCAGAAAAGTAGAACAAACCTCCCCAAAAAAGAGTGAGAGATAGAAAGAGAGGAAGAGAGAGAGAGAGAAGAGAGGAAGAGAGAGAGAGAAGAGAGAGGTTCAAGGGGAAAAAAAAGTGTGGGAAATTAATCACGTTTGAATATCCAGTTACACAAATGAACAATGATCAGCGGAAAATACAACAAATAAAAATAAAAAGAAAACAATTAATTAAGAACTCCTGTTAATTATGAAGAAGGTATCTGTTGTTTTTTCTCTCTCTCTTTGCTTATTTTGATGACATTTATTATTCCTTGCAGTCGATGTTTCTCTTTTTCTTCTATCCCTTTCATTTCCTTTTTGTTTATTTTTCATTTTTTATTTTTTAATATTTTTGATTTTCTTATTCCGTTTTTTTTCATTTTTTTTTCTTAGTTTTCATTATTAGTTTTTTTTTCGCTATTGCTTCTACTCCTCTTACTGCTGCTACTACTACTACTACTACTACTACTACTACGACTCTCCCTCCTCCTTTTCCTCATCTCCTTCCTCATCCTCATCCTAATTTTCTTTTTTTCCTTCCTCTCATCCTCTTATACCTCTTCCTATTCCTATTCCATCTCCTCCTCCTCCTCCTCCTCCTCCTCTACGTAATATAATATTCTTACATTATTTCTTGTCTTTGTGAAGCAACAACTTTCCCTCCTTCCTTACCTGTCCTCTCTCCCTCCATCCCTCCCTCCCTCTCTCTTCATTATTTCCCTCCCCCCATTACCATCCATCTCTATCTCTCCGTTATCCCTTCCTTCCCTCCCTTCGTAGTTTACACACAAACAGCACAGCGTCAAAACTATTCTTCTTTCTACTTGACAAGCGTAGCAAAATCGTAGTTAGGTGAACAAACTTTTTTTTTCACTCTCTCTCGCTCTTTAATTTATGTATAAGAAAATTACCTTCATTGATGGATCACTCAAGACGCTTTGACAGGCACGAAACAGCACGCAGATTATTGTTTATTAAAATATTAATAGGCGGAGAGAGAGAGAGAGAGAGAGAGAGAGAGAGAGAGAGAGAGAGAGAGAGAGAGAGAGAGAGAGAGAGAGAGAGAGAGAGAGAGAGAGAGAGAGAGAGAGAGAGAGAGAGAGAGAGTAAAAATAGCACACGAATACACCGAAGCTTGTGAAAATTTATAAATCGCTTGCTGTGTGTTGTTTGAGATGCTGATAATGCCCATATGAGGATCTGCGTCCGTGAGAGAGAGAGAGAGAGAGAGAGAGAGAGAGAGAGAGAGAGAGAGAGAGAGAGAGAGAGAGAGAGAGAGAGAGAGAGAGAGAGAGAGAAAGAAAAAAAACACCTATCCTGCTATTACTGTACAATCATATATTCTCTCAGACAGACAGATAGACAGACAGGCATACATACAGATAGCAAAAGACAAAGAAACCGCTACGAACAGACCGACAGATAGATAAAACAATGAGACAAGTAAACAAATGGGCAATTAGCTAAACAGAAAATACAGTGAGGAAAACGTGCAAGGAAGATGTATGAGAGAAAGAGAAAAAAAAATAATAAAAGAGAGTCAATATGATGTACTAAAAACAATGCAAGGTGGGATGTTTTGTATCTATAAATCTACCTACCTTGATGATTTTCACCTGCCATCTAAAACTATGAAAGTGTGAAGAAGAGAAGACGTTTTTTGGGTTTTGTAAATTAATTGTGATGTGGTTTCAATGTGTTTCCCTTTCCTTTTAACCCTTCTTGTACTTTATTTATTTATATCTTAGCGCGCACTCTCCTTCTCTTAACATGATGCCCGCAATAAGAGATGGAAGGCAATTGATAGCACGTGGAAAAGTTTTAAGCGGTACTGTTATGGGAAAGTCAGACGCGGCGGAGCATCAAAGTTGATTAATGTGACAATTTTTCTATTATATTCTAATTGATTTTTTTTAATACTTTTGTTTTCAAGCTCACCTTATAAAAAAAATGAGGTTAAAACGAGCATTACCAGATCAATTACGATTTTTTTTCGTTTTTGCTTATTGGTATATGATGCATAACAATATTTTTTTTCAAGCTTAGTCAAATAAATTATTGTTCTTCATCCACACTCATTATCTGTCAACCAAAAAATATATTACTACGTTAGCATCCACTAAAGAAATTCACGATAAGAGTTAAATCTCACACAATCTCTCACCTTTCCTAATTTTTCTCGCCTCTACCTCATTAAATACCTCATTACCTCCAACATCAGTAATTCTGATGGTAGTATTTTTCCTCCTCATCAGCTGTTTTGTGATAGATCAACAACCTCAGTAACCTCAACACCTCCCTAATAACTTCACCTTCCTTTAAACCACATCCCCAATTACCCCCTTCCACATTATTGCCGCCTTTCTAGTTTTCCCTGCGTCCCCCCTTCCCTCCTTCCCTCCTTCCCTCCTTACCTCCCTCCTCCTCCCCATCACTCCACCCCCGCCCGCGCCCCGCCCCACCCTCCTCTAGGGCTGCTGGAGTCGTGACGGTGATTCTCTTTACGATGTGGTTTTATGTTCTCTCCTAATTAGCCTCCCATTTGATGGCCTCGCCAGGTGAGTGTCTGATGCAGGTGTGTGTGTGTGTGTGTGTGTGTGTGTGTGTGTGTGTGTGTGTGTGTGTGTGTGTGTGTGTGTGTGTGTGTGTGTGTGTGTGTGTGTGTGTGTGTGTGTGTGTGTGTGTGTGTGTGTGTGTGTGTGTGTGTGTGTATGCGTGATTTTCACAAAAGGCTTGTGAGAATTCGATAATACTTCAAGGGGGGAAAAAATAGCCATGGAAAATGGAGATGAAACTATTGTTGGCATTTCAATTCCTGATTATATATATATATATATATATATATATATATATATATATATATATATATATATATATATATATATATACACTCACAATCATTGAGAGAGTGGCAGAGAGACAGACAGAAAGATGGAAAGCCAGACCGACAGACAAACAAGGACAGAAACAGATAAACAGACAAAGGCGGTGGGGTGTTTAGCGCGTGGAGGTGTTGAAGGTGAGGCCTCAGGTTCAAGTTGTGAGGGTGAGTCAGATGCTCTGTGCATCATGAAGTGACTTACAATCACACGGTCTTGGGTATATTACCAACTCTGCAAACACACACACACACACACACACACACACACACACACACACACACACACACACACAGACACACACACACACACACACACACACACACACACACACACACACACACACACACACACACACACACACACACAGGGAAGGTAAGCTTGTAATGTGCAACGCGAATAAACTTAATATTTATCGAGTAGTTTACAATATGATTTTTCTTTTCACAAATGTATACCAAATATGGCAGCGAGAACGGTGATGATGATGATGATGATGATGATTGTGATTATGTTGATAATGATAGTAATGATGATGATATAGAAATGTTAATGTTAATAGAAAATATAGATTGATAATAATAATAATGATAATGATAATAATAATGATAATAATAATAATAATTATGATAATAACGATAATGATACTAATGATAATAATAATAATAATAATAATAATAATAACAACAACAATAACACTAACAATAAATAACATCGCAATAAAAAATAACAAGAATAATAAAAAAAAAATAACAATTGGACACCCAAGCCTTCATAACTCCAAACTTAATCCTTATATTAACACAATACCAAACCAACAAATACATTTAATTAACTTCAACACAAAAATACAACACCATCTTATATCACACCAACACACGCAATAATAACAAAAAAGAAAAGGTGAGAGAAAAGCAATTAAGTGAATCCACCTCCACGAAACACCTCAGAAATATAAGGAAAGTAAGAGCGAAAAAAAAAGTTTAATAGACTCTGCTGAAATGATGATAACTTCAATAATTGTGAAGAAAACGTGACAAGGCAAGGATGAAGGCGAGGAAAAGATTGAGTGTATGTGTGTGTGTGTGAGGGGGGGTTACGGTGTCTGACGTTAGGTTAGATAGATAGACAGAAAGATGGATAGACGGGTAGATACACAGGATTGAGAGAGAGAGAGAGATAATCAACACATTTGCTTGCTCTATGTTCAATAAGACATAACTCTCCCACACACGTGCTTTATTGCTTTCTCTCTCTCTCTCTCTCTCTCTCTCTCTCTCTCTCTCTCTCTCTCTCTCTCTCTCTCTCTCTCTCTCTCTCTCTCTCTCTCTCTTCTCTTCTCCTAATCCCATAAAGGGCGTCTTCAAGGAACAATATTAACTTCATCACAGGGCTGAGCCACACCCACGCCCACGCCCAGCCTCTCCCAAACATATCTTCCTCCTCTGTCATTTCATGTGTTCCTCTTTCTCTAGCCCTTTATTCTCTATCCCCTCTTTCTTCTCTCTCATCTCCTCTTCTTGTCCTTCCCTCCCATGGATCTTGTTCTTCTCCTCCTCGTCCTCCTCCTTCTCCTCCTTCTCTTCATCCTTCCCTCATCCCTCACTGGCCTTCTAGGAGCCTCATCCTCTTCTGGGTTTATAACGTGTAATTGTCGCGCCTTCGACCCCCTGAGGTGATCAATTTCTCTTTCTATCATCCATCCTTCCTCTAATTTCAGCAGCATCTTTCTCCAACGAAAACTCCTACAATATATCATTTAGATCTTATGGTGCTGCTATTTTTTGCCTTTGCGTGTGTGTATATATATATATATATATATATATATATATATATATATATATATATATATATATATATACACACACCCACCCACACCCACCCACATATACCGTTTATAAAGATGATTTCACACTGACAGTAAATCTCTTTTTTTCTTCTTCGTCCTCTTCTTATCATTATTATTATTATTTTCTCTGCATTAAGGTTTTCCTGTTAGACCTCATGTTCCTATTCATCCCCTGCGTTCATTTCTTCCTCCCCGCCTCAGCCCTCCACGCTGCGTCCCTGTTCCTGATTCTCCTTCCTCTCAGCCCGTCCGTTCCCCACATCTTTCCTCACTTTCCCTCTTCTTTCTCTTCTCCCACTCATCAATCCGGAAAGAAAATGTGAAAAGAAGTCTTGAGAGTTGCAAGAAGTCATCGATTACAAAACAGATGTACGCTGGGTTATCTTTTTTTTTAACAAGAATTCAACCCCAACATGTATACCCCTTTGAAAGCATCGACAAAGCGGTAGGATAATCAGAACTGGACAGAAGTGTGTCGCTTACATTAACAAATCACCCAACCATTGTATCCGAAGAAAAAAAAGTTGAGGCAAAAATAAACAAACACTATTTTGATGACACGCAAAGGTCACCTGGAGCCCGAACGTCCTGTTAATCACCTGAGACTGATCATTAGCTTCCATCAGGTGTGTCCGGGGAGCTGCGTCTCCGCCCACTACCATGAATTACTGCTCATAAGCCTTACAGTCTTGCTGCTCCATCTCCGTAACCGAGCATTGTAATTAGCGGTGTTGATTATCATCCAAGCTGCAGCTCGCGTTACGTCCATCCTCACTATAATTAGCTCAAGAGGTCCTCCCTCAGCCCTCCCGCCTACACTTACACCAGGAAGAGGAGGAGGAGGAGGAGGAGAAGGAGGAGGAGGAGGAGGAGGAGGAGGAGGAGGAGGAGGAGGAGAGGCCACCGAGAGACCATCAGAGCAAGAGACCCTCGACCTCCCTGCACGACTGAAAGATGGAGGAAAGGATGGACGAGAGGACGAGAAAGAAGAGATTGGAAGGGAAGAGAAAGGAAAAGAAGGAAGGAATAGAAAGAGAAAGAGAGAGAGAGAGAGAGAGAGAGAGAGAGAGAGAGAGAGAGAGAGAGAGAGAGAGAGAGAGAGAGAGAGAGAGAGAGAGAGACATAGAAAGACAGGCAGTCAGACAAATGCAAACTAACAAT
>JAPQNM010000018.1:6631641-6641641 GCA_029783475.1 Metacarcinus magister
CTCTCCGTCTTGTCTCCCTCACCTCACCCCCCCACCACCTGCCTCTATGTCTGCCTGCCTGTCTATCTATCTTTTGTTTGGCTGTGTTTTACAGGATGCTTTGTAATGCTTTCTTTTCGATCCGTTCATTGTGCAAGTTTTGTTCTTATGATATATGTGTGTGTGTGTGTGTGTGTGTGTGTGTGTGTGTGTGTGTGTGTGTGTGTGTGTGTGTGTGTGTGTGTGTGTGTGTGTGTGTGTGTGTGTGTGCGTGTGTGTGTGTGATATACATACATACAGGAGTATCCACATGACCAGGTGTCTGCTAGATTGTTCCTCAGTGCTTTTGGTTCTCTAATTGACGGCATCAAATATATATAAAAAAAACCATTCATCAATACCAAGGCAGCTGCGTGCATATAAAGTTTTTGTTCCTGTAGATATATTTTCCCAGCTTGTAAACTTCACGCATCGACAAAGAGTGTAAGTTACCGCTTCCCCTGGTCACGACGCCGCTGAATAATCATGTCATCAATTGAGAATCTCGTCATACAATATTATCATAAATAGAGAATCTTTACATACACAATTCTTACTAACCAAAAAAAAGAAATAAGTATTGAATGTTAATTTACATCCAGACAAGGTTATGCACTCTAACAAGGGCTATTATTTCTGGTAAGTGGAGATACCTTGATGAATTCTGACCATTATCATACTCGCCTCTTTTTTTTTTCCCCCTCAAGGAGTCATGTCTGAATTTTATGATAAGGAGTGTGTGGCACAGCGACAACCTCCTCCTCCAGGCCTCGTTCAAGTCAATATAAATGGCCACTGTGCTTCTGCCGGCGGCCTCTCGCGTTGTCCGCCTCGCATCATTGTCAATTCGTCTTAATCCTGCTACATGTCGCGAGGCACTGGGTTCGGCCTCTACCCTCCAGCATGCCGAGTTCCTGTGGTCACCTGAGTTTCACCTTCTCTCTCTGTCTCTGTCTCTCTTCTCTCTTCTCTCTCTTCTCTCTCTCTCTCTCTCTCTCTCTCTCTCTCTCTCTCTCTCTCTCTCTCTCTCTCTCTCTCTTTTCCTCTTTGCTTTGGACTGTTCCTCCTCCATGACCCAGCGCTTCCCTGTGTACGCTGTAGGTTCGTGTGTTTATTTCCCTTTCTTCACCACCTTCGCTCGGAGCCTTTCAGCCCCTTACGACACACCTCTTTTTGCTCTCTCACCTCCTCTTCCCTTCAACTCCGCTATCTATCTCTCTCTCTTTTTCTAGCTCTCCCGTTTCCTCGTTTCCTTCCTCTAGCTCTTCGTCTGCTCCTTTCCTTTGCTCCAGGTCTTCCCTTCACTAGACAATTCCCTGCAGCCATGAAAGCCTCGTAGCTCAGCACCGAGAGACTCTTTAACCCCCGAGGTGTCTTTGGCCGAGGCAGGAAGTTACAATCTCTGTGGCGGCGGGAAATCAGCGTAATTTTCCCGTTATGGTGCGGCAGGAAGGCATAAGGAAGAAAGAGACGGAGGAGGAAGATTAGGAGGAAAGAAAAAGATGTTGAGGTTGACATGAAGTTTGTTATTTTAGTCTATTCTATTTTTTGTTTCAACCGTCATCCGTTTCCTCCGGTAGGGGCGTGTATGTCCCGTCCGTGGTCCTCTCTCTGTGAGTCTGTGGTGTAATTATAATAGCGTTCCCTTGCCGGTATATTTATGGCGTGATTGTAGGTTTATGGCACTGAAGTAGATTTATGTTTTAAAGTTGAATTGACGGCACCTATATCGTGATGGTACAGGTTGATGGTGTATCTGTTGTTGTATTGTTTTGAAACTTATGCAACCTGACACACTTTCCACTATAAACTCTCACCCGGCTCTGGACGCGGCTAATATGTAAGACGTTGCTAATTTATGCTACTTGACGAGGTCTGAAAAGATGCTTCGTGAACTGAATCTAAACTCGGAGCTGGAAGCTGGCGAACCACAAGGCCTGTACCTCCTGCCTGCCTGTTTATGTTAACGAGTTTTGTTGCAGATTATTCTCAGCCGTGAGGGACGCCGGCAGACAAGAACCGTCGACACATTAAAACTGTCCAGATATTGGTGTGTGTGTGTGTGTGTGTGTGTGTGTGTGTGTGTGTGTGTGTGTGTGTGTGTGTGTGTGTGTGTGTGTGTGTGTGATTGACACTTTCTTTTCGGCAGGCTCGGTGGTGTTCGAGGTGGTGCGGGAGGTGTCTCCTGGGGAGCGGCTGGTGGCCTTGTTGCTGCCGGAGGTGGGCGGAGAGGATGTCCTGCTGCTGCCAGCTCTCTCATTCCTCCGCTCCTCCCTCTACCGCCGTACCATTGACTCCATCATGTCAGAGGCGCCCCTTGACCTCTCACGGTCTCTCCTCACCTCTCCGTCGTCGCCACCGCTCGGCTTCTGCACAGGTGGCACCAAGCGGAAACCCGAAGAACTATCACCCCGTCGCTCGCCCTCGCCACCTTCACCGACCTCCACAATGGCCTCTGTGGCCTCGTCTTTTTTCCCCTTAAGGAAGCCAGAATCCAGTGTGTTCCCCTGCGAAGTATCAACGCCCGGGAGGTCCTCGTTTTCTTTGAATCTGTCACCGCTCACGCCAGTATCGTCCTCCAGCAGAAGTGTCGGCTATGTGACTCCGTCTAGCAACTCCATGGTCTCGATCCCTAGACACAGCGAAGTGCAACTAACCATTACTCCGACCAAACGACGAGAGCGGACTATGTTGCCGTGCTCGGACTGCGGTAAGGCGTTTGATCGGCCGTCGCTGCTCAAGAGGCACATTCGGACCCACACGGGCGAGAAGCCGCACGTGTGCGATGTGTGTGGCAAAGGCTTCTCCACGAGTTCTTCGCTTAACACCCACCGAAGGATCCACAGCGGCGAGAAGCCCCACCAGTGTGGCGTGTGTGGCAAGCGGTTCACCGCCTCGTCCAACCTTTACTACCACAAGATGACGCACGTCAAGGAGAAGCCACACAAGTGTTCGCTGTGCACGCGTTCCTTCCCCACCCCGGGTGACCTGCGATCCCACATGTTCGTGCACAACGGTCAGTGGCCTCACAAGTGCTCCATCTGCGGCAAGGGCTTCAGCAAGCTGACCAACCTGCGCAACCATGCACTCCTGCACGCCGGTAAGGATAGACTGCAGGCCAAGGGCTTCTGAACCACTGCAACAAGCTTGTTTATATCATTAATTGCTATTGTTTTGATCCTACTGTTTTTATCAAGTGCTTCAATCATTGGTAATATCGCAGGATTGTAACTTAGGGAGGTTAGTTAAATTATCTTAAGATGTAACCTCAACAGGTTCAAAATTATCTGTGGCAGCACAATAAGACAAAGTGTACGTAGCAGTGAGTAAGTTTTTTTATCAAGCATCTGGGATTAAAAACTCATTTTCAACACTACTTTACCTTGAACGTGTGTAACGCTGATTTTCGTTTTCTTCCGAACAGACATGAAGAGGAACGACTCTTCCCTGGCGTCAGCGCCTCATGGCGTCACCTCTCCGGCCTCAGAGCCTCTCTCAACCCCTCCCACGACATCCTTCTTGACTTCCTCTACATCACAGTCCACAATAACCACTTCACCCTCTGTGACGCCCTCTCCCAATACCTCTCCGTCACCACCTCCGTCGTCCACGCCGCCTTCCGCCTCGCTCACACCTAAGACGCCGCCCTCCACCATCGCTACAGAGTCACATTCAGCTCCCTCCTCACCAGTGTCGAAGCAAGATGACTGTCACCCTCCTGATGAAGCTTTAGCTCGCCTCGCAACACCCTCAGGCTCCAGCAATATACCCTCGGCATCAAGAACCAGCCCCTCTCACCCTCCCCTTTCAGCAGCGCCCACCACCTCGCACGCACCAGGAGACATGAAAAGAATATCCTCCGGCACCTCCAAGAGTCACACGTACACAAGGTTCTTCCTCGATGACTTGCTACACTCGCCCAGAAGCCGCGTCACACCTGTAGAAGTTTCAGTGGTACGGAAACATGAGGAAACTTTCTCTTCAGTGGAGGAAAACACGGACGGAAAAGAAAGTAGTGCGAATACGGAGACAGAGAAAGAACAGGAGAAAGATGACGAGGAGATACAGATAATTGATGACTCTCCTGCCTGTGAGGAAACAAGAGTGAGTGAGCAGGATCCCGCCAGCAGGTAGCGCTGCGGCCAGATCTGAGTCTCAATCGCACCTTCCGACAGCTCCTGCCACGTTACCTTCCCGTAGACTCGTGCTTGTCTAGCTTTACCTGTTACCTGGAGCTTTAAACTAGAGGTGTACCAAAACGAGATTATTAAAAAAAAAGGAGATATATTAAAAAATGCGAGAGATTAGTTTTATCTATATACAAGAAGAATCGTTTTAGGTATGATAGGATAGGAGTTATTTTTCTTGTTTGATTGTTTTTCATATCGAGTCTTTTTCATCGCTAAGCGGCATTTCATCATAAAGGGAGCCACTTGTTAAGGTCCCTTACCACACACACACACGCACACACGCACACACACACACACACACACACACACACACACACACACACACACACATCCTTCTTTCTGCCTTGTGTTCAGTAGCCAACACTTCCTGTCATATCTCATTTCACATTCACCCGAGGCTGGACGTGCAATATTCTAGGAGTAGAGTGTACGTACGTATTTATTATTATATGTGTCGTTACAAAAAATAAAAATCCTTCCTAGTTCCCTCAGGCCTTTGTGACACTGTGGTGGGAAATAATTGGGAGGAGAAGGAGGAAGAAAACAAGGAGGAGGAGTAGGAGAAGGAAGCAGAAAACGAAGATTAAGAATAAAAAAATAAATAAATAAAATTACAGAAAAAAAACACAGAACAAGAAGAGAAAGAAGAAATGTCTAAAGCATGGAGAAACTGGCTAATCTAATATTTCTCCAAAGTCACCTTCCTCCTTTAACCAGCTCAGAGTAAGTCATGTATACAAGTCTGGGCAGAGGTGCACACACTCATTACAGTATGCGAGGCTACAAGGAAGCACCGCTGGGTCACAATGGGGAAGCACAGTCAGCAGGCACCCACCAAGAAACACCACGTGGTTACTAATGGAAGGAAATCATAGGTATTGCCCATCAGTGCCTTGTATAATGATAAACCTCACGCAGCCTATAAACTCTACGGATGAGAAGCGCCCATTGTGGTAAAACTTTGAATTTCAGATTGGTCGCTTTCTTTATATATTCGTGTATAGTCGGGTCTTGAGATGCAAAAATGGGTGTGGTGTATAATACTGGTGTTTACATGTATATTCATGGTGGTATACATACTCAAGGCTCGGGTTACTTATCCCTTGAGCTTCTATTCACTCGGTCACACTAAGTAAGGTAAGTAGGAGTAACATTTCTTAGCAGTGAGGACCCGACCACCGGCCATCGAGGTGAAGAGACGAGAGAGTGATCTACAACACCATCGCCACACACCTCCACTTCCATCTTTACTTGTAATATGAGGATGCAATGATTCTTAACATTGACGAAACCACAAAACTAACAACATAGAGTAAATAAAAAGAAGAAAAAAAAGAGCAAAATCAACGCTCTCAGAACACAAACATCAGTACCACCAAACATAAAAACAACAATAACAATAACAACAACAATAACAATAACAACAACAATAACAATAGTGACAACAACTACTACTACTTTTACCACTACAACAACAACTTCACCACCATAGAACATAATAAACACATCACTGTCACAAAACGCACACACGCACACGCACACACACACACACACACACACACACACACACACACACACACACACACACACACACACACACCACACACGCAAAAAAATATATCACACAAAATTCAATATTCTACCAATACCTCATGACTGAATAAAGTTTTAGTCTCATATTCAATTATCTCTCTCTCTCTCTCTCTCTCTCTCTCTCTCTCTCTCTCTCTCTCTCTCTCTCTCTCTCTCTCTCTCTCTCTCTCTCTCTCTCTCTCTCATTGGCAGTTCACTAGTATTATCCACAAATTCCTAAGTAGTACGTATGGTCAGTCTTGGGTCTCGCTCAGCTCCCCTTCAGCGTCTCGTCATTTAATGTTTTTACTATCATGCATCAGTATCTTTTTTTTTTGTGTCATTTTACACCGCCCGGACGCTGATTAAGAGCCGCCGGTCTACCTCGCCTCCTTCAATTACTATTCTGAAACCCACGAATCCCGGGGCTTATCAATACTGGTGCGCATTTTATTATTTTTTATTATCATTATTTATCATTTAATTTCTGAAGACAAGCCTTGCATCTATATACTAGCGAGGGAGAAATGAGGAAGAGGAGGAGGAGGAGGAGGAGGAGGAGGAGGAGGTGAAGCAAAAGGAGAGGAGTGAGGAGCATATAAAATGTGGATAGAATAAGAGGAGGAGGAGGAGGAGGAGGAGGAGGAGGAGGAGGAGGAGGAGGAGGAGGAGGAGGAGGAGGAGGAGGAGAGGAGGAGGAGGAGAGGAGGAGGAGGAAGAGGAGAGGAGGAGGAGGAGTCAGGTAACTTTGGCTGCTCCTCAAAAGCTCAGTGTAATTAGCACTTCAGAACTGGTTAAATTGTGTGGTGGATGAGCGTCCTTACTTCACGCACTTCTCTCTCTCTCTTTCTCTCTCTCTCTCTCTCTCTCTCTCTCTCTCTCTCTCTCTCTCTCTCTCTCTCTCTCTCTCTCTCTCTCTCTCTCTCTCGTGGTTTTTTACTCCTAAATCTTAACTTTATCTACTCTTTTGTTTTAGCATCGATTTTTTCCCTTCCTCTTCTTCCATTCTTCTTACTCCTCCTCCTCCACCTTCTTCCCAAAATACCTCGTGCAAAAATACAAAATCGCTGAATTGTGTTTTATACTTTTTTTTTCCTGCGCAATTTTGGTCAGTTTGCGGTCTGAACTGATTTTTATTTTCTCATGTTTTTTTGTTGTTGTTTTTTTCGCCCTAAATGTCTGGCCAACGCACGAAAGGTTACGACTTAACAATACATTACTTCACCTTCACATTAAGTACAAGCTTTTTCTTTACTTTTATCTCTCGCCTTCTCTCTCTTTTGCTATGTTTTGCGGCAGCCTTAAAATATATGAAGGGAAAATATTTGTATCCACACACGCGCATGTACACACATACACACACACGTACACATACACACACACCCACACACACATACACATACACACACAAACAAACAAACACACACACACACACGCACACGCACACGCACGCACACACTTATAAGTCTATTTTTCTTCCAAAGACCTCGGCCTATTTTGCAACAGTCGGTTGAACTTTTAAGTCACTGGTTTACGGTCATGAACTCTTGTTTGTTATCAGTGTGTGTGTGTGTGTGTGTGTGTGTGTGTGTGTGTGTGTGTGTGTGTGTGTGTGTGTGTGTGTGTGTGTGTGTGTGTGTGTTTTGTAAGATATCACACATGAGCCTTTAATATATGAACAAAGATAATTTTTGCATAAGATGAGTAACAACGAAAAAAAAATGTTAGTGGAAGGTATTTTCCTATTGCATACATTGATTTATTGATTTACCGCTTTTTATCTATTTTGCCTTGACTGGGGTGGGTACGGGAGGAGGAGGAGGAGGAGGAGGAGGAGGAGGAGGAGGAGGAGGAGGAGGAGGAGGAGGAAGAGGAGGAGGAGGAGGAGGAGGAAGAAGAAAAGGAGGAAGCATGGATGGTCGGATTGCAGAATTGTGGAGAGCGTGGGAGCCTACATTTGGTGTGGAAAGGTTGGAAGGTTGAGAATGGGGTTGAGGGATGAGGTGAGATGGGAAGCGGTGAGGGGCTTGGAGGGTCACGTGATAGAGATAGAGAGAGAGAGAGAGAGAGAGAGAGAGAGAGAGAGAGAGAGAGAAAATTAAAGAGAATAATGGGTGTCTCAGTTGAGGGGAGTGAGGGCTGCATGGCTGGGTTGGCTGAACCGAATCAATAGCAGAAAAGAAAACAAAAATGGAGAAACCCAATTGTCGTTTTCGTTATTGTCGTTGTACTAAAATTACAAAGAAAGAGAGAGAGAGAAAAAAAAATAAAATCGTATGTCATTTCTCAATATAAAGGTCGTTTCTGCGCGACGGATGACTGTAATTTTAGGTCCGGGGGTTAAGGGGGCGGGCGCATCATGGCGGTGGGTCGTGCGAGGTGCAGCGTTTGAGGGGCAGCCAGCCAGCCAGCCAGCCAGCCAGCCAGTCAGTCAGCCAGCCAATCAGCCAGTCAGCCAGTCAGCCAGCAAGAAAGTCAGGCTCTGTGCGTGGAAATTTGTCATCGCCTCCACCACACTTTACGACGACAAACATTCTACTTTCACTCAAACACACACACGATCAGAGGAATCCAAAGATAGAGGTTGAGGCCAGTGGAAAGCTCTGAGATTTATGTGTTATTCTCCTCCTCCTCCTCCTCCTCCTCCTCCTCCTCCTCCTCCTCCTCCTCCTCCTCCTCCTCCTCCTCTTCTTCTTCCTCCTTTCCCTCTTCTTTTTCAGCTTTATCTCTCTTCCACTGCCTTAACACTCCTTCTGCAGTATTATACCACATCCATCATCCACAAGAAATGCAGTGGTGGCCTCTGTACTGAGACAAGGAGGTGGACGGCTGTGGTGGTGGTGGTGGTGGTGGCGGCGGTAGTGGTGGCGTGGTGGTGGCTTCAGCGGGAGGGACTGATGGCAGTGTCTAGGCGGTCACGCTGCTGAGGCCGATTACCGCGGCAGGTCATCAAAGGTCATCGCCAATTATTAGATGGTGGAGGCAACGTTGCCATTCGCTGCTGATTTTCGACTTAATGAAGAATTTCAGCCCAAGAGTCTCGTTGGTGAAAATGTCTTTGTGAGAGTACTGTGCAGCAGCGTGTTGGACCGAATATCGTTGAGGCTTACTTGGCAGCGAAGAAGATAATAATATGGTGCAAATATTTGGCCTTCAAGGGGAAGAGGTTGCTGGGAAAACCTGACGAAGCGAGGAATCCGTCGGTGCACAGCTTCTTGCCGCTTGAATCCACCGGCAAACATTCTTTAAAAATGTTGAGTATCGACTTGTCATATCACCTCCCTCCTTCCTTCCTTCCTTCCTTCCTTCCTTTCTTTCTTCTTTTCTTCCTTCCTTCCTTCCTTTCTTTTTCTTGTTCTAACGTTTCGCAGTCACCAAAATATGTGAGATAAGGTTGGAAGTTTTCAAAGGGCAATGCAACGGCTGAAAACAACAGTATGGCGGAAGTGGGAAGGGAGAGCAGGAAGGGAGAAAGAAGGCGGCAAAAAAGAAGGAAGACAAGAGGAGAGGAGGGGTACCTAAGAGAATGGGAAGGAGAAAAGGAGGAGGAAAGGGAAGCGGAGGTGCAGCGAGGCGTGTTAAGCTGGTGTAACTAAACGGTGAGCCTGAGAGGTCTGAGGGAGCCAGGTAATGAAACTGACCTGCTGCCTCGGCTCCTCCAGGTGACCCTTCATGACCACGCTCCTCCCTTCCTTTCCCTCCTCTGGTCCTTCCTCTCCTCTCCTCCTTCTCTTCTACCCTCTCTTCCCGGCCAGCAGGGTGATAAACTGGCCCCATTTTCCTTTCCAGCAGACACTTGCCACCCGTTTCCTCTTTTCTTCTCTTTCTTCGTCTGAGTCATGATTCAGGATGACCTCTTCCTCCCGCCGTGTGACTGGCCCGCCCTGACCAAGGCCTTGATTGCATCTTTCCTGCTCCCTTTTCTCTCTCTCTCTCTCTCTCTCTCCTCCACCTTTTCGTTCTTCTACTCCTTGCCATCAGTGTTATTCCTATTTCTCCTCTTCCTCCTTCTCTTCCTTCTCCTGAACCACCATCTCCTCCTCCTCCTCTTTCTCCTATTCCTCCTCCTGCTCCTCCTCCTCCTCCTGCTCCTCCTCCTCCTCCTCCTCCTCCTCCTCCTCCTCCTGTACTGTTACAAGGGTGTGAAAACTTGCTATCACCACAAGATTTTGTTATTTTCTTCCCAACTTTTACTCTCGACTTTCAACTGTTAGTTTACG
>JAPQNM010000018.1:6646641-6664141 GCA_029783475.1 Metacarcinus magister
TTTCGTCAATCCTTTTGAAGAAAATATATATATATATATATATATATATAACATTCCGGAGCACCCACGATGACCTCCAAAAAGTCCTCAACCTGCTATTTGTGGTGGAGAGAAAAAATAATCTTAACTCTAAATTTCTAACTTGAAGCTTTGACGAGCAATCTTCACTCCAGTCAGGGCTACGTTACTCCACCTCCACCTCCACCCCACCATCACTGGCCCTCTGAGTACCACCCTTACAACATCCCTCACCCACGCCTCCACAACCTTACGTCAACACCTGTTATTCTTCCCCTTACATTTCAATACTCTCATCCGTTAACCCATACATTACCGAACTCGAACTCAATCCACTCTTTCCACTCTCTTCTCACCCAAACAAATTCCTCCACTACCAACTTTATTCCTTCAATCCATTCCCTTCCACTCTAGACCTTACTCTGTCCATCATAAATAGACTTTTAGAAACTTTTCTTAACATTTACCTCCTCGACCTCCACTCTCCCTGCAGCTAAAAGCGCCCCCAAAGTCGTGTCTTATTTACGTGAATAAAGTAATGATACCAGCACTTAGCTCCTCCTGAAGAGCCTGATGCCCTGAGGCCGCTCATGGGGAGTCATCAGAGGAAGAACAGAACGAACAGGACCAAGAGAAGCACCTAATTCCAGGCTGTTCTCCTCAGTAATGGTGCTTGGAGAGAGAGAGAGAGAGAGAGAGAGAGAGAGAGAGAGAGAGAGAGAGAGAGAGAGAGAGAGAGAGAGAGAGAGAGAGAGAGTAACGTACTTTATATGTAATAATTGCAGAGTTGTGTGTACAGTTAGTCGGTTGCCATTGTGGTGGTGTTAGTGTAATCTTTGCAAAGTAATAGTTGAGTCGGAGAAAAAGACAATTTATCTTGTAATTTGTCAACAACCTGCGGCCGGACACTGACTCATCAAGGGGAAGCAAAAACCAGATGCCGGTTATCACAAGTAATTGTAGCAAATTACACCATATATTTTAACGTCCTAGAACACCTGAGCGACTGAAGGTGAACTTGAGCAAAGCAACGGATTCTCTTAGACGGGGAAAGACAGTAACTAGTGTGAGTGTGTGTGTGTGTGTGTGTGTGTGTGTGTGTGTGTGTGTGTGTGTGTGTGTGTGTGTGTGTGTGTGTGTGTGTAGGTGAAAGCTTACAATTCCAGTATAAGTAACACGTTCACTACACAGGTGTGAATATTTATGAGTGTGTGTATATATGTGTGTGTGTGTGTGTGTGTGTGTGTGTGTGTGTGTGTGTGTGTGTGTGTGTGTGTGTGTGTGTGTGTGTGTGTGTGTGTGTGTGTGTGTGTGTGTGTGCACCGTACGTACAAGCACGGGCATGCATGTGCTTGTGTGGCTGTTTGCATGCATGTTGTGTAGGTTTATAAAGCATCTGTGTATGTATGCAAGGTTACTAATGAGTAATTCTGCATGTATGGTCGCCATCGTGTGTGCGCATGCGTGTCTGTGTGTGTGTGTGTGTGTGTGTGTGTGTGTGTGTGTGTGTGTGTGTGTGTGTGTGTGTGTGTGTGCACCCGATTGCGTGTAAGGGTAAATGTACCTGCGTCACGAGGTCCTCCTCCTCCTCCTCCTCCTCCTCCTCCTCCTCCTCCTCCTTCTCCTCCTCCTCCTACTTTTCCTCCTCCTCCTCCCATGGTACTTTTTTTTTTATCTCTCCACTATTCTTACATTCTTCTCTCAAATTTTCTCTCATTCTTCATTTTAATTACCCTCATCCACTTCCCTTTTCATCCACCTCTGTCATTACTTCGTTTTTGTTCACTGCGTTCCAACCTCACTTGTCTTTTTTCATCCTACTAGTAGCTCTCAATTTTGTGGTCTCCTCCTCCTCCTCCTCCTCCTTCTCCCTCTCCTTCTCCTCCTCCTCCTCCTCCTCTTCCTCTCCTTCTCCTTCTCCTCCCTCTTCTCCTCCTCTTCCTCTGCCTCCTCCTCCTCCTTTTCTTGCTACTTGTCCTCCTCCTCTTCTTCTTGCCACCTTTTATTATTTTGTTTCCCTTTTATTTTTCTTCTTCTTCCTCCTATTCCTTTTAATGCCGATCGTAATCCGTATAATACTTCTTCATCCACTCCACCGTTCTTCGTTTTTTTTTTCTCTCTCTCTCTCTCTCTCTCTCTCTCTCTCTCTCTCTCTCTCTCTCTCTCTCTCTCTCTCTCTCTCTCTCTCTCTCTCTCTCTCTCTCTCTCTCTCTCTCTTCAGCCTCTTGCAATAATTTTGTGTTCCCGCTCATTACTGGTAGTGATGTTATTGTTATTATCATTGTTACTAATACTATTATTACTATTATTATTACTATTATTATTGTTATTGTTATCATTGTCATTACTAATATTATAATTATCATATCTTTTATTACTATTCTTAACCTAACCTAACCTAACCTAACCTAACCTAACCTAACCTAACCAAATTTAACCTCACGTACCTGAATATAGACGTTTAAATAGTCGTCCTCGTCAGAAGAATAGATAAAAATATATAATAATTTGCCCCAAAAAAACTGAGGCATACACTAAATGATGCCACAAAATCTAATTGGTATGGTAAGATTGGCTGTGAAAGAAATGACAATAAAAAAAATAAATACCGATCGTCTTTAGTTTCATATTTATACATAAGCGCGTCAAGGCTTTCTGTTTTCTGTTCTTGCATTCTTCATTAAGTGCTGTTATAATTTTTCTTTTGCCTTGTCTATCACAACTATGGATCATTCATTTCTTTGTTTTTCACTCTCACTTTTATAAACTTTCCCTCTCTATAATCTTGGTTTCATTCCTTTCTTTTACTTCTAATTTTTACTTCTACATTCTGTTTTTTCATGGATTGACATATCACAGACCTTTTCGTTTTTGTGTTGTGGGTTTTAGCGTGTATCTCTCTTTCTCTCTATGTAAAGAAAGAAAATACATACAAACACACACACAAACACGCAAACACGCACACACACACACACACACACACCTGAGGGAGGCACTGGAGGCAAAGATGCGTGTAAGACATCCTCACCTTCACCTCCGGCAGGACATCACTGAGCCAGACCGTAAACTCCTCCCGATCATCCCTGACAGAACTTGAATTTCCAGCCATTTATTTCTATTTTTTTTTCATGGGTCGTTCAGTTGAAATACACCTCGAGCGGCGATGGAAAGTTCTGATAAGCTGCTTTATGACCGCTACGTCTAATATCCACACGCGCGCGCTCACACACACACACACACACACACACACACACACACACACACACACACACACACACACGATGCTGGCCGGGAGGTAACTAGGAAAAAAAAATGAAGAACACGGTGGCGAAAAACTTAAGATGAACATTGAGATAACAGCATCAGATTCCAGCTTCCCGTGCCTCCTCGCCTCCAGGTTCATGCACCTCCCGCCCGTCGCCTCCCTCCTGGCACTGGGAACAACGTATAGCCGCCGCCACCTTCCTCGTACAGCGATAAAAATGAGGATGCGATAATTGACTTCATAAAGCACTGGATGAAAATGGGACGGGACTGCAGACCGATAATCTAGTAAAGAGGAAATATACGAGACGACGATGATAATGATGATAATGAGGATGATGATGCTGATACGAGATTTTACGATTACATAGCATCCTGTGCATCTTACCCACTTTATTCTCTCTCTCTCCTCCCCTTCGCTTTCTCTCCCTCCCCCACACGGTCTCCTCCTGCACCTCCCCAACTCCTGAAGCCGTTGTAGTAGTGGTACCTTCGCCCCCACCTGGTCATTACACGCCTGTGGTCTCTAAATGAAGTGCCGATAACCTCCCACTTTCCTGCTAATGTCTGGTATCAAAATATATATTCGCTTGTTCTGTATCGCTATCGCTGAACGCATCGCACTCCCTCAAGACTTCCATGGGCGTGGTCTTGTTCTTCTGCCTCTCCTCCCTTCCCTTCCCTTCCCTTCTCTTTCCTTTTCCTTTTCTTTTCCTCTAGCTCCTCCTCTTCCATGGTACTCACTAACAGTCTTGCAGCCAAACGTTACCAGTAAATCTAGTCTCAAGAGATAATTAATCAGCTGCAGGAAGGTCACCCACGCACCGTTACCTTCCTGCAGCTTCCCTTCTCCCCTCCTACATACAGCCTCCAAGCTTCTCTTTTTTTCTCTCTTTTCCTCCTTACTCCTTATTCTTTCTTCCTCCTTCTCTCTCCACCTTCTTCGTCCTCTCCATCCTACCTTAAATCCCGCCCACAGCTGAAAAAAAAAGGGGCAGAAAGATGTATCGTAATTATTAAAGTGTTTTTTTTTTGCTTTTTTGCGTATCCAAGACCAGTATTTAGAGGACTGTATACCACCACAGCAGCGTCATAGGTAAATATAGACGAATGGACAGATAGGTAGGTAGATGGGTAAAGATATATAGATAGATAGATAGATAAAAAATATAGACTGAAGGGTACATGGATAGATAAAAAAGATATGCAAGACAATGTGTATACTCACTGATTTTCGCTTTGCATTCACTTTCCAACGCACCTCTTCACCTCCCTCATTAAAGGAGTTAAATTGATGCTTAGTGAAGAGTTTATGTTCGTAATTTGAAGCTATCATCATTCCTATTCCTGTTACCTCTTCTTACTTCTTTTCTTTTCTTTTTATTTTTAACCATCCCTTTTTTTTTATTTATTTCTTCTTGCCACTCCTCCTCCTCCTCCTCCTCCTCCTCCTCCTCCTCCTCCTCCTCCTCCTCCTCCTCCTCCTCCTCCCCCTCCTCCTCCTCCTCGCTGCTCCCCACTCGCCGACAGCAGCCACAAGATGAATCGTGGAAAGCGTCGTCCTCCGAGCCATTAATCTTTTTGCTGACTCGAGGCTCACCAGGAATTACTGTACCGCCAAGCAACATCTGCAACACCCTGCGCCTGGCACTACCATTACGCCCCTTTGTAATTCCACCACCAACACCCCACGCCCACCACCACCACCACCACCACCACCACCACCACCACCACCACCACCAAGCCTTCCTTCCTCCACTACAGCGAAGCAACACATACTGGAACACCATTATGTATGTACTGCACCTTCAACACCTTATATCCAGCTCTAATAAGCACTATGTTAATGCACCTTACACTTGAAACATACATACACCCACACCCACACTCACACACACACACACACACACACACACACACACACACACAAAGCCGGTCAAGAAAAACGCTATAATAAAGTATTGGTAAAGTAATTTAGGTATGTAGTATAAAAAAAAACTCATCTATACATATTTTTTTTCTAGATTTAGCTAAGAGAGTTGTAATGACATAAATTCTCAAGGATGAAAGACACGTGTTATGACAGTGACTGACAGTAGGAGGGACGTGACATAAGTACGTGCAGGGTAAGACTTAGGGAAAATATCGCTTATACACACACCACCACGACCCTGTAACAGCTTCAAGGCCCCCCCACCCCCCCCAAGCTTGGTCCTTGAATCCACGACAACACTGAAACACACGACCTAGAGGAATGCTCGCCACAATATAGTGTTGGCTTAGAAAGGTAACGCCAATATGGACTTGAACACTCAGAGGAAGAAATACTACAATGACTTTGAGGTATCATGAATATTGATGGTAATGTAATGTACGAAGCGAGTTTCTATTTTAATGAGAAAGTAACAGAGAACTGATATGTAAGAAATCAATTACGTGTTTTGATATATATTTCTATTTATTATTAAAAACCTCACCACTTCTTCCTCTTCTTCTTCTTCTTCTTCTTTCATCATTACTACCATTAGGTATCATTTCAATCACTATTAATTATATATCATTATCATCATCATTATCGATCACTCGTATCATCAACGTAACACGCCAACAAACACCTTGTCACTGCTTTCTCTTCCCACAGCAGCACACAATGACGCGCCGTAACACACAAGCTGTAGTAGTCACCATTACTCCGCTTGCCCAACCCCTCTCCTCCTTTTTTCCTGCAGCATAGGTGTGTACGCTGACCTGGTAACACTGACTAAGGGGAGGAGGGACAGAGGGAAGAGCTGGAGGAACTAAGACCATAAATACCACCTGCCTATCGCTATATACGGGCATCCTTTAAAAAGAGATGAAGGTAACAGCAATCCCATCGAGTATGCATCTGTTTGTGGTTAGGAATAAAGGTAAATCATAGTACTAAAGGAAATTCAATTAAGCAAAATAAATGGTTGAGTCTTCTTACTCGCTTAAAAGGTTGTTGTTACTCCTCCTCCTACTCCTACTCCTACTCCTCCTCCTCGTCCTCCTCGTCCTCCTCCTCCTCGTTCCGTCCGCCACCTCGCTTTCCCGTACAAGGCGCTGAGCCAGTGATCCACAAGTGTGTCAGATAGTGAATGAAATAAGTTCCCTGCCGCCAGGTGTGTAATTACGAATGTTGTAACGTTAAGTACCCTGTCTATTACTTATCCCCCTCCTCCTAATCTTCCTCCCCCTCTTCCTCCTCCTTCTTCTCCTCCTCCTCTTCCATTTTCTGTTATTTCATCTCCACTTCCAAGCCTGCTTTGCTAATAAACTAAGGTACATGTAGTTTGCTAGGCTGACTATGCATGTTTCTCTTAAAAAAAATAAATAAATGTGTATGTGTGTGTGGGGGGGGAGAGGGGAGGGTTATGGGCAGAGGAGGGATGCGGAGTATGCTGGAAAGGAGAATGTTTGGGAGCAGGAGGAGAAGAGGAAAGAAGACCAGACAGAGAGGAGGTTTATGAATGCCGCGGGAGAAGACTTGCTAGTGGTTGATGAGGTGGAAGAAGATGTTGGGTACAGGGTGAGATGGAGACAGGTGATCCAGTGAGGTGACTTCTAACGCTAACAATTGAAACTAGAGGAAGAATTGTGTGTGTTGGGGGGAAAGGGGATGGACAATACTAGTAATAAGCATTCCCTATTTTTTTTTCTAATATTACCATAATTCCCTTATAATATTCCCCATAGATAATTTTGACAAGACACGGAATTAGGTGGCAATTACACTTTCCTCACCTTCGCTATTATTATATTCTCTCTGCCTCTTCTCCTTTCTCTTTACCTTTTTTTCTATTTTCTTTTCCATCCTCTTCTTCCTCCTCCTCTTCCTGTTCTTTCTCCTCTACCTCCTCCTCCTCCTCCTGTTCTTCCTCCTTCGCTTTGTATTTCCATTACTAAGCTAACTTTAAATCACTTTCTCTTCAACACAGTCATTATTATTTCCATTCTCTCTCTCTCTCTCTCTCTCTCTCTCTCTCTCTCTCTCTCTCTCTCTCTCTCTCTCTCTCTCTCTCTCTCTCTCTCTCTCTCTCTCTCTCTCTCTCTCTCTCTCTTTTCTCTCATAAAACAGTGTGCGTGTATGTGTACGTCTGTGTGTGTGTGTGTGTGTGTGTGTGTGTGTGTGTGTTTATGATGAGTGTCGACGTGGTGATCATACTCATTACACATTCGACACGGATCTGTAACTTGAGGAGGAGGAAGAAGAAAATTAGAGAGAGAGAGAGAGAGAGAGAGAGAGAGAGAGAGAGAGAGAGAGAGAGAGAGAGAGAGAGAGAGAGAGAGAGAGAGAGAGAGAGAGAGAGAGAGAGAGAGAGAGAGAGAGAGAACAGGTGAAATTAATAAAGATCAAGGCAAGAGCTAGACGATCCCAAAAGAGAAAGAAAAGAGAACACGAAAAATAATTAAAGAAAGAACGCAAGATGTGATGACAAAAGATCTTAAAACCAAAAAAAAAGATCGATAAAAAACACAAAAAAAGAAAACTAAAATTAAACTTCACAACCTGATTTGCAATAAAAATAATATTAACAGAGTGAGAAAGAGCGAGAGAGAGAGAGAGAGAGAGAGAGAGAGAGAGAGAGAGAGAGAGAGAGAGAGAGAGAGAGAGAGAGAGAGAGAGAGAGAGAGAGAGAGTGAAACACACAACAAAAGTTAATGAACATCCTTGCAACATACTATTAATGATAACAACAACAATAACAATAACAATAACAATGACAATGACAATGACAATGACAATGACAATGACAATGATAATGATAATGATAATGATAATAATAATAATAATAATATAATAGTAATAATAATAATAATAGTAACAATAATAATAATAAAAGCATGAACACACGAAAGTAAGCAGGCAGGCAGGTGGGAGGGGCAGGTAATTTCTCGTACGCCTCACCTGAACTAATGAAGCGACAGGTAATCCCTTCAGACAAGCCGCTACAACGTCTCGCACAAACACACCCAAACGGAGGCCACAAGAGAGAGCGAAAAAAAAACACAGAAATCCCATTAATAATTATCTCTAGTCAGATTAAAATGTAAAACAAAAAATGATGATAATAATAATAATACTGATCTTCTCATTCTCGTTTACACACCTTGCATGCATTTATTTCTGTTGAATTTTCCCACAACCCGGTGATGAAGAGGATGCACGTGTCTTTCATAAATTGGTGCACTGTAATTTTGCTCAGAATGTTAAGAGTCTCATGGAAGATGGATGGATGGATGGATGGATGGATGGATGGATGGATGGATGGATGGATGGATGGATGGATGGATGGATAGATTGCCCAAAGACATGGTTCGGTATTTCTGATTTATATGAACATTTTGATTTTTTTCATTATTATTATTACTATTATTATTGTTATTAGTAGTAGTAGTAATGTTTTTTTTTTATTATTTTGTTTGTATCTAGATTTTCTGGTTTACTTTGTTCATCTATTATTCCTTGTTCTTTTTATAGTCGTTTTTGTTTTCGTCCTTCTGTTCCTCTTTGGCTCTACCTCTTATTCCTAATTTTTCTCTTTCCTCTTTGTATCTTTACTTCACCTTCAACCTCACTCTCCTCTCCCTTTACCTGCATTTTCCACTCCCTCCTTCTCCACTTCTCACTTCACTTTGCCTTTCCATCACCAATATCTCTTCCTCTTCCTCTTCCTCTTCCTTCTCCTTCTTCTCCTCTCCTCCTCCTCCTCCTCCTCCTTTTTTCCCTTCACTGCTTCATGCATGCAAGTTCTATCTTAAGTGATATTTTGTTGATCTTTCTCCCCCCCCAATCCCCAGTGTGTGTGTGTGTGTGTGTGTGTGTGTGTGTGTGTGTGTGTGTGTGTGTGTGTGTGTGTGTGTGTGTGTGTGTGTGTGTGTGTGTGTGCGTGTGTGTGCGTGTGTGCGTGTGTGTGTGTGTGTGTGTGTGTGTGTGTGTGTGTGTGTGGCGGGGCAGGTGCCGTTACGTCCAGGTGAGTGTGGTTTGCAACTCTCACCCTACTATTAGTCGTATTTACGGTCCAGTTTCGAGAAAGACATGCAATTTATTCGTCACGCCACTGTAATTATTTATTGATTATTCATTTATATATCTATTTAGGTGCCGCACGACCCACCTTCCCCCCACCCCGACCCCCACCACACCTCGCCAGCCTCCACCCTTTGAGATAACTCCGCGCCTGTCGAGAGCAGAGCGTGGGCTGCCTCCTCCGACAACTTTAAATTCTTGTGAACGAATATTAAAACCTAATAAATTTTCTTAATATTTTGTTTTGCTCGTGTGAGTGTGTGTTTAGAGAAGCATCTGGTATGACTTGGAAAATCTTGCGTGCGCACAGAAGCGAAATTTACTTAATATATACATGCATCTCGCCCTTGTGAATGTCTTTTTGTTAACAAACTTGTACGTTGAATACCGTTGATTCTCGCGTGTTGAGAATGGCCGACACAGTGATACAGTAGCTTGTTATTGGATTCCATTCACCGTGTTTGTATTTAAGAATGAGGTAGTTAGTTTGGGTGATAAGTAGTATTTAGTGATTCATGTATCCATGTGTCTGTCTTTTCATTGTCACTTCTGCTTTTTTTTTATTACGTGATTTGCGGATATTTCAACCTTTAGTGTACTTCTGAAGTGTTCTCTTTTGTATAGTCTCACTCTCCTCACGTTAGCTCGCATAAATAGGAAGGCAAACTCACGAATAAAGCTCAAATACACCAATTCATGGCTTTTGTTTGTTTTCTCGTGCTCTGTCAAGTTTTATGCTATGTGGTTACTCCTCCTTATTCACCTTAGGTCATATATACTGCGGAATCTTGTCGCCTTAACTTCCTCTTCCTCTACATCCTTACACATATCGGTTCAGTCTACTGCAGTGGTTCTGAAACTTGGGGCAATTTACACTCTAGGGGTAATATAACAGTTTTTCGGGGGTAATGGAGGGGTGACAGAAGAGAAAATATATCTAGTGTTTAAATATAGCTATACACACCAATATTGACATTTTGTGAAAGGGAAAGCACGCCTAATGTGGCTTGTTAAATTGGGTAACAAGCTGAAAAAGTTTGGGAACAACTGATCTAGAAGCAGCACCCCCTCTTACCCCCCCAAAAAATACACTGATGTCCCTTTCACTCCTTCTTCACTCTCCCTCTCCTCTCCCCTTCCCCTCTGCCGGGTGTCCAAGGTGAGTACGGTCCCAGGTCATAAGGTTAATTTTATTTTATTGAACAAGTTGTCACAGCGTGGAGGGTAAAAAAAAAGCCCAACACCAAGTTAGTCAAGATTGTAAGTTGTCAGTCGTTCGTGTCGTGTGGCTTGGTGTTGTTACTGCTACTGCTGCTGCTGTTGTTGTTATTGTTGCGGCTAATCTTTTTTTTGTGTGTTTTTTCCTGTAAATGTTTGCTTGTCTCTTCTCTTTCTCTTCTGGTCTACGTATTTTATTTGTATGTGGACTATTTTTGGTTTGTTTATGTGGTGTGTGTGTGTCTGTGTCTGTGTCTGTGTCTGTGTGTGTGTGTGTGTGTGTGTGTGTGTGTGTGTGTGTACTCGTCTGTCTAATTTTGTCTTAATTTTCTTCCACACTCCTCGGCGCCTTCCCTCCTTGCTCTCATTCCAAGTTGAGGTTTACTTTCACCTCACTTTTAATTACTACTCGGCCTCCACTCCGTTGTAGCTGCTGGGGAAGCCGCAGAGATGGAGTTCAGAGTCCTCACCCGCACTCAAAAATATGAGAAACGAGACCGAACCGGAGGCGAACGAAACGAACCATTGAAACGCCTCGAAATTAACACTAATGAACCAATTTGCGATTCCTTCTTACAGTAACAAACCTTCATCCACAAACATCGCATAACGACCTTGTTCTTTCTTTAGTAGCACCGCAAACCACCTTTGGCCAGCCTCGGTTCATCAGCGGGTCACGAACACATGTAATGAGACAATTTCTGGCTAGACTCCACAGTAAATTTTGACCGCCTTTGCCATTAGACTGTCTCTATAACTTGTTGGCCCCGGGAGGAAAATCAAACTCGCTTACGCCACGCCCACCTGTCTCGGGTTGGCGGGGAGCAAGGAGGCGTGGGAGTACTAAAGATGCTTAATTACCTCTCTGTTGCACCATCCAATCACCTGCTGGAATGACTTGCGTCTCCTGGTGTTAGGATTATCTCTCCTCCCTCTGTCTGCTTACCTTCATTCCCTTCTATTATCTCTCTCTCTCTCTCTCTCTCTCTCTCTCTCTCTCTCTCTCTCTCTCTCTCT
This sequence comes from Metacarcinus magister, assembly GCA_029783475.1. Taxonomy (NCBI): domain Eukaryota; kingdom Metazoa; phylum Arthropoda; class Malacostraca; order Decapoda; family Cancridae; genus Metacarcinus; species Metacarcinus magister. The sequence goes on from JAPQNM010000018.1 coordinate 6,658,211, forward strand.
CTCTCTCTCTCTCTCTCTCTCTCTCTCTCTCTCTCTCTCTCTCTCTCTCTCTCTCTCTATTACTTTTCTGTCACTCCCAAGTTGCACACACTCCTCGCTCTTGTGCCTCTCACTCGTTGTTGAGGTTCACCTGTGCTCCCCGCGGGCAAGCCAGGTGAACACAGGTATGGTGGCCGCGGTCAGCCTCACCTCAGCTTGCAGGAAGGAAAACGGGGCAGACAGGGTGTTCGTGCTTGGTTTCAGGGGAATTATGTCTCACGATGAGCATTTTTTCCTACTCAGACGCCCTCACGCTTGTCTGTAGGGTAGTACCTGCCTCACCTGTGCAATTTATTCCCTGTACTCTTCCTCTGCCGACGTGTGTCACTGGAGGGCGAGGAGGCGACGCTCCTGCTTACTCTCGCTCTAGACACCCACGCTATGCATCACGTCCTGTATGCCTTGTGAATGTGGGAAGGTTATTTTTTTTTTCAAGATGCATCTGGTGAGCGCTGCTTTCCGCCTCGCTGCCCTGCTTGGCTGCTACTCCGTCAGGCACGAAAGCACTCACAATAAGAGCCTTCATGCGACACCAAATGTTTTGCTGCTTTCTGTTTTCACAGTTAGGCTGAGTATATATGTTTCATGTCCTTACAAATCTGGATGAGGCTTTTTGTAGATATTTATTTCATTCATAAAATTAGACAATTGCATTTTTTTAAGGAAGTAATTCCCAAAACAACGATACTATTTCAGACAAAATTGTCCATCCTGAAGAGGACATTGCCGTCTGGGGAGGTGGATAGTATTCCTGGAGGGTCAGGCCAGAGTGTGGAGGGGTGGGGTTGCGTGGGCCGAGGGCGGAGTGGGGCTGGACCGGCGTGCAAGGGCCTGGCCGCTCCCGGGTCTTGTGTGGCAGCGGCGCGAGTCCAGCAGCTTGTTTTTGAGTCAGTTCGGCGGGTCACGCTGCCGCTGCACCAGCATGACCCACGCGGAGCCGCATTCCTCTCCTGGGTGAGGCGCTGAATGTCGCTCTTCAGTGGCCGCACCGCCAGCTGGTGCACGACGCCACTGAAACACAAGCTTCCACGCCGCGCTAGACACGATGTTCTGCACCTCAGTCACACCATCGTGCTCAGAGTAATTCTTTGTAAGCGGCCGAAAATTAAGTGTTTGATATCCTCTTCCTGGACTTGTAAACGGTGACAACACTCGTTTGGCCGCCGGCACTGTTAGACTCTACCTGCTGGAATGTTACCTCAACGACTTATGTTTATTTTTATGTAGTTGTCTGCCCTAAACTGTCTGTAATTGGATTTTTGCACATTTTTGTTTTTCAGCAAAATATTTTACTGCTAACCTGATCATTATATCCAACGAAACCTGAGGACAGGCACTCAAATTCCTTTATATGTACTAACGATAATGTAGCTTCCATAATAAGAACACACAAACAATTAAGCAGATTCACTTTATTGCAAAAAGAAAAAAAAAACACATACTAACCCGAGCAACAAGTAAAAATTAAAAATATTCTAAAATATTTCTCGTCATTTAAACAGGATGAAGGAAGGAGTATCGAAGGAACACAAATTTCATCGTTATACTAAGGGAAGATCCACGTGCTTGGAAGACACCCATCCAGCGTCCCCTCAGCAGGACCTCTTGTTTACCTGATTGAATCGTGTTGGAACTACGGTGTGTGTGTGTGTGTGTGTGTGTGTGTGTGTGTGTGTGTGTGTGTGTGTGTGTGTGTGTGTGTGTGTGTGTGATGCAGTTCAGTGCCGCGTTGTCGAATTCTGGGAAAATCGCTTAATTCTATACTTTCTTCGATTCTCTCTCTCTCTCTCTTTCTCTCTCTCTCTCTCTCTCTCTCTCTCTCTCTCTCTCTCTCTCTCTCTCTCTCTCTCTCTCTCTCTCTCTCTCTCTCTCTCTCTCTCTCTCTCCTGTCCAATGGAAGGAGGTCCGGGAGAGGTGCACGCCTTACCTGATCTTGAGAGACGTGCGATCACGAACCTCTCGTCCACTACTACCACCACCACCACCACCACCACCACCACCACCACTACCATCAGCACTACCACTGCCGCCACCATTACCCTTACCACAACCATAACCACCAACATCACAACCAGTACCTTCACCATCACCATCCTGCCACATGTACTATTACTACTACCACCGCCACCACCACCATCACCACCAGTTCACTTCCTTCATTGGTTACATCTCTATGGAAACTCTGCACCTCATCTCTATCATATATCTTCGTTTTACTTTCCGTCCTGCTTTTCCTTTTCTTCCTATTACAATATCAACGTTCTCCCTCCTATCCTTCTCTTTTATTTCCTATCTCCTTTCGTTATTTTGATTTAATTCCTACCATTTTTTGTTCATCATTTCAACCTTTTCTCTCTGTCTTCTGTGAGTTTTTCTTTTCTTTTTTTATCACGCCGTATCTCTCCTCAATCTTACTTCTGAATCAATTTCCCATTTTTCTCCTTCCTTATCACCTTCCTTCATACATCTCTTTGCCTTCATTAAATATTCCTTCTCGTGATCTCTCAGCTTTTCATCTCAAGTCCTCCCTCCCAACTTTCTACCCCTACTGTCCATTTTCTTCCCTTTTCCCATCCGCCATCTCTCTCTCTGTTCTTTCCTGCTCTTTCGTCATCCTTTTAAGTAACGATGAAAATATTAGTATGAATCTGAACATTGCATATTATTTTTGTATCAGCCTATATACATTGGTTTCACATAAAAGTGTAAGCCATTACTTAAGATATAATCACAGTATTACGTGGACAGGGCAGCTCGAGCCTGTGTGTGCACAGCAAACCTTCCTAATACCAACACTAACGCTCGATTAACGATTAACGTTGGAAGACACCAGATGAATAATTAACTACAACCTTTTCATTTTTAATGATCCTAACGAAGGTTCCCTCGAATTACAAAGAGTTGGGGACACAATCGTTTCGGATCCCATGCCTTCATACCCTGACATTCTTCCAAGACTCCCGACGTAGACTAGTTCATCATATCTTTTGCATTCCTCCTAAATAAGTTTCCTACTTTGGCTTCATATCAGAGTTGAACTCATTACTACATTAAGGGTGCAGCCGTGCTCCTGGAAATGAGAACTGTATGTAAATAAGACCGTCTACGCCCCTAATCACTGCGCTGACCCACCACCGCAGGACTCCCCTTTCCGCCCTTCTCGGACCAGAGTACAGAACAAGACAAAAAGTGAACTGTACCTGCCGTCGTCCTCCTCGACCCCCAAAATGTGACTGACGACGACTCCCGCCCCTTGCTTCCCCTCTCTTACTTTGCTAATTCACAGTTGGTCTTTTTGCAAGTGCGCACCATCTGATAATCATCTTCTCATGCTCAGAATAACATGCAATGCCATCACCCGCCCCAGGCCACTCCAGCAGTTGGCTCTCCGTGGTGGCAGGCCTCATCGTGCCGGGGGGGCCGAAGGGACTGTAACCTGCATGATCCCGACAGGAGTGGTGGCCGCGTATCTTCTCTCCTGAGGGCACACCCGTCTGCTGCCTTGCCATTACCTGGCCTAATTTCCATAAAAGGGCGGCTACCTCACATGAGAGCCTCCACTTCATTCACATTAATTATTTGATTTCACTGTAATTTGGAGGTTACCCTGAACTGACGCGTGATAATTTTCTTTTTTACGGCAGGTGTAAATATTCTGGGAACGAAGTAAGCCCATTCGCGGCGGGCCACCGGCGGGTTGGGATGGCACACCCGTCCGTCCACCCGTCGGGCCACGGGGACTATCTGACCTTTCATGACCAGAGTGACCACGGCCCCGCAGGTGATGCAAAAACCACCCAGTGCATTAAATCCCTTTACTATGGCACCAAAGACCACCAAGAATCCCACCCCACTCACAGAAGGCGGTGGTGCTGGTGGGCGTCTCTTGGCCCACCGAGGCACCTGACCCTCCACCTGTGCCTGGCATTCCTGCATGCAGACACTTGGGCCAGCGGTGAGCCCGATGCCAGATCGCTGTGATAATAAGATAATAGATTAGGAGAAAGGGGAAAGGGAGGGAGGGAGGGAGGGAGGGAAGGAGGTAGGGAAGGAAAGGAAGAGGCAGAGAAAAGAGGTCGGTAGGTAGAGAAGAGGAGGAAGGGAAGGCGAGCAGCGGCCGGGAGAGGTCGGTCTACCTGCTGTAACGAGCGGGTTATCTGCGATTACATTCATCAACCCTTCTGGATCACACTACCTGGCGGCCACCTCGGGTCCTTGCCGCCCCTGTCCCGCTACCGCCCTCCCTCACCCTCCCCCGCCCCACAACACCGTCCCTTACCCCCTCTGCCTTTACTTCCCTGTGGCCGCCCTTCACCCTGACGAGGAATAGGGATTATCTCTTTATGCTCTTCCCTCCCGCCCCCTTGCCAGGTAGTGTTGGTAATTTGAACATTTCCTGGGTGTGGACAACTTTAGAATTTTAATAAAACTAACTATAATGAGATGAGGTGAACCGCTTCAGCAGATTCTCCTATACTAAAAACTAGACCAAAAAAGTATCAAAATTCATAAAAAGACATTCAGGTGATCCTTCGACAAGACAACCCCAAAATTATTGTATGATACGCGTGAGTACTTCACAATGAAAGGCAAAACACCTTCCTTCTCCCTACATGTACATCGAACGTGAAAATACAGATCAGTGCAGTTGTCATGGAACAGCCGGACCAGACCACAGGATCTTCGGTTATTTGCTCGGCAGGTCACGCGGGACGGAGCCTCAGCCGCTACACAACGACATAGCCACCGGGTCCACCACAGGAAGTGCCCCTTCGGCCCCCTGCTGGCGGCGGTGAGTTAATAGTAATGCTGACGAGGAAAACAACGGGGCGAGAAGGACAGCTGGAGAAGCAGAAAAAAAAACTTTTGGAGGAGGAGAAGGAGGAAGAAGACGAAGACGACGACGAAAACAGAGCAACCAATAGTGGTGGAAAAATACAGAAAGGAATACGACAAAAGGATAAACAAACTAGATATCTGATATTCCCGCAAACATAAGCACAACATAAGTAGGAATGAATAAAAGAAGGAAAATGCGAGACGACTCTGTGAGGAGAAGGCTTATGGTGATGATGAAAGAGAGGATAGTGTGGGACTGACAGCAGGAGCGTGAGAGAGAGAGAGGAAGGAAGCCCGAGCGTCCTAAAGAGACGAGGGAGGGGAAGGACAGGTGGGAAGGAAGGGAAGGTAACTTAATATGCAGGTGAGGCGAGGCACCTACGTTTAGGTGAAGGAGTTTGAAGGTGAAGAGGCCACGGTACTTCAAAGTGGAGGCGACATAAACGGTCCAACACGTTTTAAGCTGATCAAAACGATTATCTTCATCTCTTCCAAATCAATTATGGCACACGAATATTTTCCTTTCATCTGTGTTATTTTTACCACATTGAAACTATATAAAAATGTAAAGAACCTCAGTAAAACATATGTAGATATCAATAATATCACTAAAAAAAAAAAAATTGAGAAATTTGTTTATTTTTTCAAAGTTCTCACTACAAAAAACAAATATTTCGAAGAAAATGTATATATTTGCCCATGTTTGTCCCATTCCTCTCTCTCTCTCTCTCTCTCTCTCTCTCTCTCTCTCTCTCTCTCTCTCTCTCTCTCTCTCTCTCTCTCTCTCTCTCTCTCTCTCTCTCAATCGTACATCAGACTGAGAAGGAAATGAATCGAGTAACAAGTGACACACGGTGGAAAGTGCCGGGGAGGCTGACCTGGAATCGAAGGGCTGAGGCTGGCGGGTCAGGGATCAGCAGACAGATAAGGAAAAGTAATCGCGCCATAAAGAAGACGCCCAAAGCCTTGATTACTCTGTCAAGATGGAAGAGAAGGCAGAGGACGCAGCTCTCCGACACACCTTAGATGTCACTCGTGCGCCTCACGCTAAAT
>JAPQNM010000018.1:6669141-6674141 GCA_029783475.1 Metacarcinus magister
GTCGAGTCATAAAAATTGACTGCAGGCGATGGATGGACCGAGATCGTGGCTGTTTGGCAGAGTGAGAAAGCTCGGCTTGGTTACTGATGAACTGCTGAGAAGGAGGAGGTGTCGGGGGGAGAAGAGGACAAGCAGAAGAGGAAGAGATGGAGGTGGAGGAGGAGCTGGATGAGGACATAACGAAGGAGGAGGAGGAGGAGGAAGAGGAGGAGAAGAAGAAAGAGGAGGAAACTTAAAATGAATATGGAAGGACGAAGAAGAAGAAAAATAAGAAGAAAAAAACAAAAACAAAGAACAAGAAGAATAAGAAGAGAAATGATGCAATATTACAACTCAATTATACCTTCAAAGCACAATAAACAAAAAAAAATGCGCAGGATAATTAACTACACGAGATGGATAAAGATATAAAGTGCCAGAGCATGTTCTTCCTTCTCTAAACAAGATTTTTAGAATTTTTTGTCTGCGATTTATGCGTTTACCATAAATTTTTGAGACGCGCCTCGTGTATCTCCGTGATGGCAGCAGCAGCAGCAGCAGCAGCAGCAGCAGCAGCAGCAGCAGCAGCAGCAGCAGCAGCAGCAGCCATGTGAACCTTGTGTGCTGGCTTCAAGGAGGAGAAGAAAAAACACTTCCAACTCTAATAATTAATCGAATGTTGTATCATCTTCGAAAACGCTTGAAAAGAAAAACACAAGTACGAGTTGCAGATGCACATATCACACACACTCCCTCTCTCGCTCTCTCTCTCCCTCTCTCCCTCTCTCCTCTCTCTCTCTCTCTCTCTCTCTCTCTCTCTCTCTCTTAAAAAAGATTCAATGACCCAACAATCTGCAATCATCAATTCAGAGCCAAAAACACTGAAACACCACCACCACCACCACCACCACCACCACACAACACCTGCGCGGCCTGTTAGCAGGCTCGTGTCCGCCCGGCGTGGAGAGGGAGCCTGAAGCACCCTCCAGAAAGCTATAATTCCGAAGCGAAACACACGTCGGCAACAGGTTCTCAGCACACACTAAGTTGGTCACCTGTTCTGGGCTCTCAAGGCAAAAAGGTGAGGCCGGCTAATACCAGTCATCGCGGGGGCATATCCGTGGTTTATCGTGCCTTAAATTCAGTAATGGCCTGGGCGAGGACCCTACTCGAAAAACAAGAAAACATGAAAGTCGCAAACCGGACGGAGGCGACACATGGCGACCATTAGCGTGGTATGGTGGTGTTCCTGCAGGGGTGGGCGGGGGCGGCGGTGGCTGTGATGGCTGATGTGGCGGCGGCGGCGGTGGCGGTGGTAGCGGCGGGTGCATGGAAACCTTCACATTCTTGATCCGTAAATTACATTAAGCTTCCATTAATAATAAGAAAAAACTTGTGCCGTGGGATAAGATGCTTGTGATGGCAGGAGGATGCGATCATCAACACGCTCTAGGGCCGAGGTGTTCTGGGGCCGCGGCTACCCTATCGCGCCGCCTCCCTCGTACTGAATATCACCAAGGAAGAAATTGCTACATAATTAGGAATATAACTTGCTCTAAATGCAGAACCTCATAAAATGAATTATTATTTTCCATCATGAAGAGTGTGGATATTGGTGAGGCTACAGGTGCATCCCGCTCCGCGCCGCTGGCCAGGACTGTGCACGACGCCCGCCGACCCTCCCTCGCCTGATCTCAATCCCACCATTACAAGAGTTGCGTAATGCGACAGAAGATCGTTATCAGTGGCCGTATATTAGCATGAGACGTCCTCGGAGCGGGCAGGGTCGCGAGCGTGCAGGGCGCGTCAGGTGGGTGTTCCCGAAGGGCTACACTTCTTCAGGAGGCGGGCTTTCTTGACCTGCGGGAGAGTCGTGCTAAAGCGTCCACGAGATGGACACTTTGGGGGGACTTTCTCTTGACCTTGTGCACCCTGCGTCCCGCGGGCGAGGGCAGAACGGGAGGGGCGAGGACTGACCGCCTAAGGGAGGAGGGAGACGAGGGGCGCTCCAGTCATGATGTCCAGGGGCACTTCGGTGACGCCCACACGCCCTTCGCCACCCACCGCCCACCATCCTCCTGCTCCCGATAACAGCCAACGGCAAAGTTGTTGTTTTTTGCACCAAATTGAACCTTCGGAGGCAAAACTCTACCCGGTAAGGAGGAGGAGGGAGGAGGAGGCGAGGAGGAGGCGAGGAGGAGGTATAAATCGAGCAGGGAACAGGAGGAGGAGGAGGGAAAAAATAAGTTGTCGGGAATATAGCCATTAATACACTGTCAAATGAGCGACTACAGTCCCCAGGGTGGAGGCGGGGAGAGGAAGTTGTGGCGGCAAAAACAACTCACTAGTAAATGACCTGTGTACATGTGGACACTCGACCCAAGTCAGGTACATCTAGCTGGCATTCGGTGGAGATTTCCTTATAGATATTTGTTCAATTAGACCATTGTACTTTCGAGCTGCCAATAATGAGAAAGTATTGAATTAGGAAGTGCAAATACTGCGCTGAGGTTCACCACGTGCGGGGTCAGGAAAGCCCATGTAATGAAGGTGAACCAGATGAAGAATGGCCCCGAGAGTGTGGCGAAACGCACACTGGTTCTGAGTTAACCGACACGAAGCCTTAACCTCGTCTAACCTCTGTCTGACTTTCGTGTTCCGGTGAATAATTCATCGATTCTCGAGACTGAAATTATCGATGGTGAGAGTTGTGTGCTCAGCTCTGCCCTGCATCTTTGATCGCCTCATGCCCACAGGCCTCACGTTCACTGCTTCACGCTTACCACCATCACCCACATAACCAACGGAATCACAATCACCACAATCACAACTATCGCCTCACGCCCTTCAGAATTAAACCAGTACCACTTCAGCTCCGTCATCCACGTCACTACCATCCGGGAGGAGACGCAGACAAACCTTAAACAAACTTGCCAGAGACGCCAACTAGACGGTAATAGAGACCAGAAATTCTTCATCACTTTTTTTTCTTCTCAGACAAACTGATCTTGAATGCTTGGGCAGCAACAGAAAGAAATGCAATATTCTTTCTGTATCCAGTTATCTGCGCATTGATCCCACATCGGTGAACGGGCGTCTGTACTGCCTAGACCACTCTTCTGCATGCTAATTCAGTTTTACTCTACGCGAAAGATATTCCTTTTATGGTGATACCTTGAGGCGAGCCTCCCCTCCGGCTGCAGGCTTTGAATTCTCCTGAGCTTGAGAGTCGCCTGCGGGAAGGTGCTCGGGTATGCTGCTGCTGCTGCTATCAGTGGTGGTGCTGTTGGTGGTAGCGGTGGTGGTGCTGCAGCTACCGTCCCCACGGTCTGATCCTTGCCTACTCCAGCGATCCATCAACGTCACAACATCTGCCAATTAGCATCTGCATACGAGTCTATCAGTAAATGTATTCTGATTGCAAGGGTTTGTATTTACTTCCTATCTGTGCTTCTCTCTTCCCTGTAAAAGCTGCAAAGCAAATCAGACCTGTTGAGACATCATCCCGACGGGAGCCGCAGGCAATCCACACTGAGGAGATGGTAAGTGTTCAGTGGTACTAACAACAGCCTTCAGAGGATATGACATGGTAGTTTACAGCCAGAACGTACTGAAAACAAGTGAATGCATATTGTTGATTTGCAACACCAAACAATATGAGTGGAAATGTATCAGCATTTTGGTGGAGGCTAAGAAGGGGCGAGGAGACGTGTCATTGTTGTGTAGGGACGCGGCTGGGGTTGCCGTGATCCAAGGAAGTGGTGTGTCACCCTTCTAGACACACACTGCTTTTGAAGCTTGTAAAAGTAGGTGTCATGTGTATTTTCTTATGAAATCAACTAGTTAGATTTGTAAAGATGGATTCAGCGATATGACCGGTACAGTAATTGCGCTCAGCAGGCTGGAGCCTCAGCAGGCGGCCGCCATCCACACGCCTAGGCAGTGGGCGGTTGGTGGGCGTTCACCGGCAGCGATAATAAAGCATACCCTCATGAGTTACACTGCGCACAGGCACAGCGCATCATCCCGGTGGCACTTTCAGCAGAAGAAAAAAAATCCGTTATAGCATTCTTGGGAACAAGTTTGTCTCGAGCGACAAGTCGTTCAAAGCGAGAAAATGTTAGAGTTTATCGTTAGTGCGTTTTAGTTTCCGGAATTGAAATAACAGCCTACAATACAGGATAACACATCCGATTATCATGTTCCTTAAAAACTCCTTCCACAAGGCCGGTAACCAGAGGCACACCCCCGAGAGAGCATTGAAGTATGCAGTACAGTTGGTATTTGACTCGCTTGTCCAACGAACGGTCCAGTGGCCGCAGGACCAACTGTGCTCGCTGCCGCTGTTACTGTTGTTCCTTCTGCTGGTGTTATTGCCACCTCTACCTGGAGGGTGGGCGTCGGCGGAGGCGACCACCTTCAGGGGAGGGGAAAGTGGGGGAGGAAGTTAAGGCTCATTACCACGAATGGTTTAAGAAGCAAGTGCGAGAATTTATGAGCAGGAAGGCCTGGTCCCTCCTGCGGGTAGGTCGTGAGCAGCAGCCCGCACTCCACTATCAACTTTCCAGTGTATCGCTGACCGGGGTGTGTGACCGCCGGCACTCCTGTTAATCTCTGGCCGACGTGCTAATGGCGGCGGCGGTCATCCCTCAGCGGCGGCGAGAGCTCCTGGCCATCGAGGCGGCGATGAATCATGAGCACAGACAAGCAGAACTCTGGGATCATGAGGAGCTGCACGTCCCTTCCTGCCTCCACCCTCCCCCCCTTCACCGCATCAATGCCTGAGCCGCGGAGGAGTGCCTGCCAGCCTCCCGCCACACTACTCCCGCCTAGACAAGTTACGGTGAGTATAAATGTAACTTGGAAATGTGAAAATTGTTTGTTGTGCATTACTCACTCACTGCAATAATGACTTCAATCCAGTTTGCTGTTGTTTACAAGCTGCTACACCACCGACCGCACGCTCCTGGACAGGCTGTCTCGGCTTTCTGTTGGGCTTTCTCCTCCTCCTCCTCCTTCTC
>JAPQNM010000018.1:6679141-6694141 GCA_029783475.1 Metacarcinus magister
ATTACAGTTCTCTCGAATGAGATGTTAGAGAGAGAGAGAGAGAGAGAGAGAGAGAGAGAGAGAGAGAGAGAGAGAGAGAGAGAGAGAGAGAGAGAGAGAGAGAGAGAGAGAGAGAGAGAGAGAAAAAGAAAGAGAGGGAGAGAGAGAGAGAAAAAAAAAGTGTGCACATGTAACCAATTACTTTACTTCTTTCTGAGATGATTTAGTTGAAGTTGAGTGTGCATGTTCCTTATGTGCTTCTGTAGGTGTGCTTACATAAGGACAGGTGTGTTATGGTGTTGACGCGAGACAGACAGGTGGCATGGAGGTGTGAGGGAGGCTTGTCAGGGTGCCCGGGGACAGGGTGGAAGGGGCGGACTGGCGTGTGTTTAACAGGGTAATAGAGGGTCTGTAGGGCTCGCAGGGGCGGCGAGATGGTGGGCGTGTCTCGTGGAGGAGGGAAAGGAGCGAGGGAGGGAGGGAAGGGAGGCAGGGGGGAGTCAAGGAAAGGAGACATGGACAGGGAGAATGAGGGCAGTGCGGGGGATGACTGTGTGTGTGTGTGTGCGCGTGTGCGTGTGCGTGTGTGGTGTGTGTGTGTGTGTGTGTGTGTGTGTGTGTGTGTGTGTGTGTGGAGGAAATAAAGAAAGCGGAAGCATTGGATAGTGATTGGTGGATGTAGGGCAAGCATATGGATGAATACGGTCAATGGATGTTAAGGGAGTGTGGATAGCGGATGGACGGATGGGCGGACGGGCGGATGGGTGGGTGGGCGGGTGGGTGGGATACGGGGCCGCCGGGAACACTTTGATCTCGTGTTGTGCGTCGTCGGTGCCGCTGCCGGGCCTCCACACCGCCTCTGAGGACTTCCATTCCCACGCCTGACGTACCTCCGGGTCGATCATGGTCAGATAAAACACCGAAGTGCTCCGTTCGGACTACCGGCCAACCTTCGTGTGTTGGCCACTTGATCGCGGGGTGACTGCATCCTCCTAACAACCTGCTCCACCTGCGGCTGACCTTTCTACTAAGAGGGAAGGGGAATACCGACTCTGTGGTGCCGGGTGGTGTAGCTCTGTCCTGCGTCAAGGCCCAGGGGAGTACAGCGCGGCCGGAGTCACGTTCCGCCGCGGGTCTTCTTGTGGACTGTCATTACCGTCCTTGTCTCGCCCGTAACCCAGTGCTCGCCCGATGTGCAGATGTGCGACCGATGGCTACACAGAACACGACGATGCAGAGATGGAGGGATGGAAAGAGAAAGAGAGAGAGAGAGAGAGAGAGAGAAAGAGAGAGAGAGAGAGAGAGAGAGAGAGAGAGAGAGAGAGAGAGAGAGAGAGAGAGAGAGAGAGAGAGAGAGAGAGAGAGAGAGAGAAAGAGAGAGGGAATGCAGGAGGTACCATCATCATCACCTGGCTGCTCATTTATCATCGCTTTAGGTGTACGGATTCACTTCTCTTAAATGATCGTAATAATAAAATAAAAGAACCGGAGAGGCACTAGAGACCCTCCTCAACCACGCCTTCCTCCTTCAGACCAGTTACTGCGTCGCCATTTTCCTTCTAGATCGTGCTGCACTCCACTACATAAACTTACGTACATGTGTGTGTGTGTGTGTGTGTGTGTGTGTGTGTGTGTGTGTGTGTGTGTGTGTGTGTGTGTGTGTGTGTGTGTGTGTGTGTGTTTCATCATGTGCATATAGATCAAAATAGGGAAAATGGAAGAGAAAAGGAGGTAGTTAAGACAGATAATGTAATAAAGGAGGAGGAGGAAGAGGAGGAGGAGGAGGAGGAGGAGGAGGAGGAGGAGGAGGAGGAGGAGGAGGAGGAGGAGGAGGAGGAGGAGGAGGAGGAGGAGGAACAATGGCCTTATCCTTACCATCGTTTATCTAATCGAACTTTTTTTTCACCATCTAGCGCGCTTTAACACCCTTCTGTCCTTCCTTCAGGCACACAGACTTGATCCAATCACCATCAATTCTCCTTCCCCGTAGCACACACACACACACTCTCTCTCTCTCTCTCTCTCTCTCTCTCTCTCTCTCTCTCTCTCTCTCTCTCTCTCTCTCTCTCTCTCTCTCTCTCTCTCTCTCTCTCTCTCTCTCTCACAAACACACCTCAGGATAACACGACAGAAAGAAAGAAAATAAACGAGGCACCAACCTTCAATATCTTATCAAGTTGTATTACATAATTTCACACCACTAAAGTAAACACTCCTACAGGCACCAAGATGGAAGGTGTGTGTAACGAGTTCGATGGTGTTTGTTTGTGTGTGTTTTTGAGGTTGAACTTGTTTGTCCCGTGGAGAGATGTTGACTCCGGAGGGCGTGTCGTGTCCGCTCGTATAATTATATATCTTTTTGTTTTTGCTTCTCCTTCACCTGGGCAGCTCGGGGTGGGCTGCAGGTGAGGGCAGAAGGTGGCGTGTGTGGCGGGCAATTAGCCGACTATTCAGCTATCGTACGGCTGGAGAGCGTCGATTATTAGACCGAAATCGGCCACCTGGGTGTGTAGGTTCTGCGCCACAGGGCTCTACTTTCTACCTTGCACGACCCTCGGCCCAGCGTTGTGTCGTGTGCTGCTCAGGGAGTCGTGGGGCCTCACACACGCCCGCAGGTAAGGCGTGGAGAGGTCGACTAGTCCGCGCACACTACCTCAAACTTCCCTAGACACGAGCTCTGAAGTTTCGTAACTCAGCTAGTGTCTTACAGCCCCACCCAAGATGCCTCAGGAGCTCCGTCATTTCTTACCGAACCTGAGACGACTCCTAGATTCAACAAAAGCAAAAATGTTAACTCACAACCATACAATAACGAAGAAAAATGGCTTAATTCAATCCATAAATTCCGAAATATTTGACAGATTTCTAAATCCTTAAAAACTCGACCTCATAAGGGTGGGGGAAACGCACTGCTTGCCTTGATTAACTTCAACAAATATAATGGAGCATATACACGCTCAACACCAAGGGCAACGCGAGCAAGCAACAAATCATCTTCATTTTCTTTTTGTGTCGCTACCCGTGTGTTCATTAGCTTCACAAGGCTCACCAAGGGTTCACTTCATCGTCCTTCCTTAACTATACATACAGAGGCAGACGTCATGCCGACTAGGGAAGTGCAAGGCGGATCCACGAGACTCAAGATGCAATAATATTTGGACGAACAAGACAGAAGACTTAGGACAGATTTACCGATATACGTTCAAACAAGATGCGTACATATTGACATACACAAGCACATATATAAGCATGCACGCACGCACATGCACACACACAAGCAAACGCACACATAAAGTACGCCTAGAAAAGTTGAAAAAAATGGAGACTATTTTCTAGAGCCAGTTCTTCACAAAACAGACTAAAGACAAGAAAAAAAGAAACATCAGGATGAATATCGAGGGTGTCATTGCGGTCCTTCCCTTTACAAACACCAACACACACATGTTCACTTATTTTTCTTAATGTTTTGATCTAAATGCCTACTGACCTGACATGCCCTCATCCTAGCCTTCTCCTCTTCCCCTATCCAGACCCCGCCCCTCAGCTAACCTTCTTGTTTCTCTTCTCTCTCTCTTTTTCCAATCTGATTTCCCCCACAATCTACTATTTACTCTTCGTCTTCTCCAGTCACAAGAAAGACCAAGTTAATACAATGGCAGCAATTACTTAAGAGAACCAGTAACCTGAAATTGCTTAACAAGTTTCTAGCAAATAATTCATTATTCTCATTCTCATCAATTCATTCCAACCTTCGAAAATGCAGTAAGTATTAGTGGTTTTGTTATTTGAGTAGTGCAACACATCATTAAGCCAAGAATCCTGTTTAACCAAACTTCCCCTGAACCCTTTCCTCGGCAGCACAAAAATTGATGCAAGTGAGTGTGTGACGAGGCGGATGGCACCGCATCAGCCAATCAAACTCTCGATCTGAAGTCAGGGCGGGCAAGATAAGGGAGACAAAAGAGTCCGCCAGACAACGGTAATTGCTCCTTCGCCGCAGGGGCCAAGTACCAGACCAGAAAATAAACAGAGAAGTGAGAGCAGCATCACGGCAGCGCCCCCAGCAGGCCATCCTGGGCGGTGATGCTGATGGACACACCTGCCGGTGCTGCCTCTAAGGACCAAAAAGGGACATTTATTATTCTTCATTTGTTACGAGCAGTCACAGAAGGTCGCTTTTACTCCTCGCAGCTGTTCCTGTGACTGACACAAGTTGGTGCCTGAAGGCCGGGCTTGTTTGCTGACTTGTGTGCCTCTGTGAGGTCTCGTCTTCCCCCAGCTAACAAGGTCACGGCCAAGGATATGCTTCGTCCACTCAATATTCTCGTGGTCTGTATCAGGTTCTCATGTACTACATTAAATGAAGAGACCTCGAAGACTTGTAAAATTATGCTGTCCTCTTTTTATGCTCGTCTGCCATTCGAGTTATATTGTGTTCAGCGAGACATGCTCAATTGAATTCTATTGAAAGGCTTTTTTTTATGAGTTGGTCTGGTTTTAGTTTATATCGTTGTTATATATATATATATATATATATATATATATATATATATATATATATATATATATTTATTTATATATATATATATATATATATATATATTTATTTATATATATATATATATATATATATATATATATATATAAATATATATATAATCAAATTCTATTCCATCCATTCCACTACATATGTTTACATTCTCTTCATTTTCACCTCCCTCTTCCTTCTCTATTTCCTCTCCCTTACCTGCCTCCAACCATTTCAACGCCGCCTTCATCTCCTCGGTCTCCTCCAGGCCCTTTACGCCCACTTTTAAGTAACTCAACTAACCCACACATCAAGGTCCACCTCCTCTCACTTCCAAACACCTTCCTTCACACCCGCAACGCCTTCACGTACCTGTGTCTTGTATTGATTCTCATATCACACATCGGTCTGTCATACGTTCATCCTTCCTTACATGCATCTTGATTTTAACTTTTGTTCACATTCATACACAAAAAATGCCCTTTTCCACAAGTTCTTTTCCACTTTTTCACTTGAACCAAAACACACACACACACACACACACACACACACACACACACACACACACACACACACACACACACACACACACTCACACACGCACACACACACACACACCTTTCTTTCCCTTCCACACGCCTGTCCTCAAGGTTCTATGTTGCTCCTCTCGCTTAGGGCGGTGGAGGGCACGTCGGGCGGGGCTGCGGGTGCTGGTTCCTCTGTCTACTGTACGTGTAAAAAAAGGCAGCTGGTCATTAGAGGTATTGTCTGCGCCGACGAGGACAAAGTGATGCTGAGCGCAAAAACTCGTAAATCTGTCCCCGGGGCGAGGCCGGGCCCGCCCCGGGTTACTCGTGCTCACACGCCCTGGAAACACCGCCACCTGCGGGAGAATGAGAGAGAATGAGAAAGAGAAAGAGACACAGAGAGAGAGAGAGAGAGAGAGAGAGAGAGAGAGAGAGAGAGAGAGAGAGAGAGAGAGAGAGAGAGAGAGAGAGAGAGAGAGAGAGAGAGGTGAAAGAATAAGATAGTGGCAGATAAGAGTGGAGAAAAAAAGCAGCCCAAGACAGAGACAGAATGACTACTTCCACTGAAAGACTAAAAGGCAAATGGATTGCCGAATCAAATATGCACACACACACACACACACACACACACACACACACACACACACACACACACACACACACACACACACACACACACACACACACTCACACACACATTGTCTTTCCTTACACAATACACATCCACTCTTCCTTTTAGAGGCACTTTTAGAATGTGCACTTTACACTTAAGAGAAGTTCAAATATTACATACCAATGAATAACCTTGAACGTTTTTCTTCTTGCATGTAGCTCAATCACCCCCAATTTATTTTTTTTATATGCAGTATGAATCTAACCCTTAATCCTCTTATGACTTACTCGTATAGTTATCTTTCCACGCAACATTTAACGAAGTCTCCTATCAAAACTACCTTCATTACCGTGTATCTATTCCTTTATCTTAATGAAATAGAAATCACTACTTAAAATTTCTCCTTCACCAGATAGACAAACAAGACATAACAAACAACATAACAAACCACAGAACACCACATAACACCGATATCTGATGTGATGAAGTTATGCCTCTTTCTTTTTTTAATAACCTGCCTCTGTACGTGTAACTTTTTTTCTTCTGAGGCCTCCACACGCCGGCGATTTCGTGCACACTAATGACCTTACAACCGGCAGGAGCCTCACGCCGAGGAGCAGCAGCGTGGCGCGGACAAACCTAGGCTTCGACTCTCTATTACAGGGCGGTGAGAGGCAGGGAAAAGGAGCAAATAGAAAGAGAAGAGAAGAGAGAGAGAGAGAGAGAGAGAGAGAGAGAGAGAGAGAGAGAGAGAGAGAGAGAGAGGAGAGAGAGAGAGGAGAGAGAGAGAGAGAGAGAGAGAGAGAGAGAGAGAGAGAGAGAGAGAGAGAGAGATAGGTAAAGGGAATGAGATAGCAAAAAAGAAGGAAGACCGTGAAGGTGGAGGAGGTGACCTGCTACTTAGTCTGCAAAAAGGAAGAGAAAAGGAAGACCTGCACCAGAGGGAGGACAGGAATGAAGAAAATAGAAAAAGAAGAGGAGGAGGAGGAGGAGGAGGAGGAGGAGGAGGAGGAGTGGTCACAGAGGCAAAAGTCTTCTGTTCGCCCAGAAAATAACATACTATCACATAAAACTGGAAATATACAAGAAGTGAAGGCAACCCTTATTAATTCCCCTCCTCCTCCTCCTCCTCCTCCTCCTCCTCCTCCTCCTCCTCTTCCTCCTTCTCCTTCTCCTCCTGCTCCTCCTCCTCCATCTTCATTGCTCCACCCTCACCATCACCTGCCTCTCCTCTTTCACCTCCCTCTCCGCCATTAGCCTGCCTCTGCCTTCACCCGTCTCACAGCCTTAATCTATTCCTCCCTTCACCCGTCAATCGTCTCCAGTCACTGTCACACATCCATTACTCGCCTTCACCCTCCTCAGCTACGGTTCACCCATCCTCTTCTCTTCTCCTCCTCCTCTTCTCCTCCTTAAAATACACTTCCTTAACCACACCTCCTTCCATCTTCCTCCTCCTCCTCCTCCTCCTCCTCCTCCTCCTCCTCCTCCTCCTCCTCCTGCCGCGCCATAAAGCCGTGAGGTCACACAGGCTCGCACTAGATTTGAGGGGCGTGCAGCATGCGTCGTGTTTTATAAAGTCTGCGTCATGAAGCGGCGTCATAAATCGGAGCAACAGCGTCATTAGAGTCGAGGGGCGCCCGCCATCGCCGCCCCGTCCCCGCCCCACTCCGCCCCGCCCCGCCCCGCCCCGCCTCGCCTCGCCCCACCCCGCCTCGCTTCGCCTCGTCTCGTCTTGTCTCGCCCCGACCACTAAACTCTCCTTCGGCCCCCCTTGCGCTCCCCCTTTTAACCCCATCCCGACCCACCACACCCGACCCCACCACTACAGACAGCATGTAAGCCGTCGCCTGATTGGTCTACACGTAGTCCTAAATCTGCCATTAACAGGGACGCGTGCACAGACAAACACCTTTGCGGGTCAACTAATATCGAACAGCCTCCTTGTAAAGCAGACTCGCCTGTCATGTAAGTGTGTGTGCGTGTGCGTGTGTGTGTGTGTGTTGTGTGTGTGTGTGTGTGTGTATGATTTGGTGGGGTCGATGGGGGAGAGAGAATTGTGTGTGCTTCCCCACGCATTGAAGCGGACACGCAGCACGGTCCTGAGTGGTGTGGAGACTCGGCCAACACCCTCCACTTCAGCTGACCAGAAAACCTTGTGCTCGCTGGCCAGTGGCGGAAGGGGGTTCTGGTTGTTTGGCAAAAGATAAACACAGATACGTGAAAAAAGAATCAAACAAGTATGGCAAAGGAATACAAACTTCCACGCTGGACCACTGTCATACAAGATTGACAGTCTTTTTAGTCTAATTAAACCAATACTTGGTGAGAATAACGTTGCACGACAGATCATCTCTGCAACGAGTACACAGGCAGCAGTCCTTTTCTTCTTCCAGGACAAGCAGGACATCGCGTTTCCCTCAAAAGAATGCAGCAGTGATGGGACACAAAAAACAAACAGAAGAAAAAGAACCTGACAAGGAAATTAGTATCGCCTCAAAATTTCCTCCTCCCGTCGGCCTCCACATCGACCCCCGCCGCGGCAGACGTTCACCCGCCGCTGACCACCACCATGACGAATGCAGACTCTGAATCAGTTAATCTGACCAAAAATTCTGGACTTGATCAACACATTTTTGGTGATTTTGCTCACCGAATGCATCGACGCTTATCGCTAGAGAGGAATCGCTGAAATTACAGGCATCACGGTGCCTTCTGAGACACAACTCACTCCAAGCAGCGTCCGGGACTCGAGTCCATATGATCCAGCACCGTCCCGACCCCGCCGCGCTGGGTTCATGTCCACTCAATAGATAATTCCTCGTGATATCATCGAGTGGAGAGTGTAAAGACCACCAATAGCAAAGCTGGACGCTGATTGGCTACAGAATCGTGACTTGCTCTGCTCAGCTAGCCAATCGCATCATAGCTTCATGCTCCCACGCACCACGGCTCCGGAGATTCTTTTTTTTCCATCACATTTTCCAGCACACGACCGGCATCACCATAGACGCCGTGCTCGCCTGAACCAGTTACCAAAAGCTCAGCGACGTGAAGCGTCTCTTAAACATTTCTTTTAAGTTTTGATATAATAAAGGAAAATATGAATATCAAAGGTTCACATTTTCAGGTGAGTGGCAGACGGGGTCGAGCACTTCCCTCCTTGCCCACCCCCCATTCCCCTCCACAGCACTTCCCTTCACGGCCAGCCATCGTCGGACCTTAATTGGCCGGGGTGAGGCGGGCCAGCTAACAGCCATTTCCCGGCCATCACGACCAAGATGGCCCCCAAGTGCAGGTTTTCACGAAAATTGTAGCGATGGTAGAGCACGGTGCGAGCTGATAGGGCGGCGTCGTGCAGGGGGAGGGGCGCGCCGAGGCCCTCAGCCGCGATAAAACACCAGGCCCGCCCCTCCCGCCGCGCCAACCTGAGTCTTACGCTCGCCTGCAATTAGTGTCAGTTCCTAATAAACAAAACGAGTGTTTCTTCGAATGATACCCAATTGGTCGAGTTCTGCGAGGGTGGGCGGCGGCAAGAGAGTGACATATCGCCCCGGCCGCAGCAGAGGACCGCATACAGGTGGACCATTAGTTTGTAAACCTTATCGACCCGCAGTATTCGTCTCGATCACGCCTGCACGCCCAGCTCAGCGGCTCCACGCTCGGCGGTGATTTACTACTAGAAATAAGGCGGGCGGCTGCAGGGGCGTGGGAAAGGGGCAGCTGCTGACCCTTCCTGAGGGGCCGCCGGATTAAATTCCCGCGTTTGTTTTCGATCGAGGCTTATAATAAATATTACCTGAAGGAGACCCTTCATTAAGCAAGACGGAGCACACCTTACCTCCTTCCCTCCATTTCTTTATTCTTCTCTTTCAGATTATGTTCTTCTTTATACTTCTATTTCGTTTCTTATTCTAACTCTATTTTCATTGCCTTGTTTCATCTCACTTTACTACACCTTTCTCATTACTACTACCGCTACAACTCATCTCCTGCTTCTCTTCCTCTCTCTTCTCTTCTTACTTTTTTATGATTTTTCTAATGTAATTTCCAATTTAATTTCATAGTTTCTTCATCAACAACAACAACAACAACAACAACAACATGCTCTGAATACAACAAAAAAAGGAAAAAATGTCATCCACAATAATTGGTCCCTGACAAAATAAATCAAACTTAAAAAAAAAATAATTCTTTCCTCCAGTTCCCCTTCCGTCTTTACATCTTTTTTTGTTTTTTTTGCCTTTTCTCTCCACTTTTCACCTTTCCCCTCCTCTTTATCCCCGACTATCTTTTACCTCCTCCCTTCTTTCTCCGCCTCCCTTTTCCTCCGTCTTTCTCCTACACCCTCCCACCCTCTCCCCCTCCCTCCCTACCCCCTCCTTCTCCCCCCATCCGTACACGATCGGTGCGCCGCTTTCCAGACAACCACTCTGTATTATTTACCTGGTAATTAATTAGGAGATGCATACCTGATAATGTTATAATTACAGGTGAGCTGGCCGTAAGGTTGGTCAAGGCGTGAGTGTGACAGCGGCAACAATGAGAGATGTAATAAGTGGTGACTGGGGAGAGATAAAGGAGGAGGAGGAGGAGGAGGAGGAGGAGGAAAAGGAGGAGGAGGAAGGGGAGGAGGAAGAGAAGATAGGAGAGTAACTGAAAGAGAGGAAGGTCATGAAAGACAAGGAAAACGTAAATAAAGGAGGTACAAGAAGACGCAGAACTGAAAAACAATATCGACCTTCTGCATTTGGACAGTACTAATAGAAAAAAAAATAACTCGTTTCCTCGCTGCGAATAACCGAAGACAGGAACGAAGGAGTTAAATAAAGGGAGTACACACTCTTGAAAAAAATGGGTACCACAAGGATGCTCAAAGAGTACTTCTAGTGATGAAATAGTGGTACCCTTTTCTTACCCAAATAAATCTACCCTTTTTGATAAACGCAAATGTACCCTATTTTCAATTCAAATGTACCTTTTTCAATACCCCCCACCCGCCAACGTTCTCCCTACCCCCACCCCCCCAAGTTCCCCCTATACCGCACCCCCCAACGGTTCCCCCTATACCCCACACCACCACCCACCCACTCCCATACCCCACGAGGATGAACAAGGAAGAAATTACATACACATATTATTATAAATATTTAATTACATAATAATTACATATACATATAATGATACTTACATAATAATTACATACACTTATATAATAATACACATACATAATCATTACATAAATATTTACACAAAGTACATGTTGAAAAAGATTCCAGACAGTACTCAAATGTGAAAAAACAATTAATAAGAAACACACATATTCGTATACATATTATGTATGGATCAGAGACGTTGATATGGAACAGAGCATATACATTATCACTGAGCTGCCGTTATTTACCTCATAAATTTTAAATCCCCTATATGTTGTGCACAGTAATAACATAGTAATAACATTATAACATCTACAATATGCCTGTGGGCAACCTTAAATGTTACATGAACATACGTTACCCATAATAGGTCGTTTCGTCAGCGTATTCGGTGATGAAGTGATTGTGGCCTCAGTTATGATCGGACTGGCTGCTGTGGCTGACGAGGGCTCCAATATCTTCGCGCTAACAAATGTTTTATATTTTCATAAGCATGAACTGGATTATTTTTCAGTTGAGTACAAAGGACAAAGGACATATACATGATGTTATATTTCTTGTATGATGAAATATAGTTACAGATTATGTACAGGTAAACGTTTTTACAAGTCACCAAAAAATTAAAGTCTATGAAAGGAAAACTTATTCTGATTCTGAAGGGAAACTAAAACAAATCAGACTTAAATACTAAATATGGCAAAGTAAACACTTAAATGCCCACTATATAATATGGAATAATACAACAAGTAAATAACTTACCACGTTTTAGCTATTGGGCCGTTCTTGTTCCTTGTGGTTGATGATGTAGGAAAAATTTTATTTTTCTTCATAATATTCATGTGTTTATTCCGCTTCTCTTACGTCATTTCAAAACTTCTCTGTTACCTTCCAACTCTATTGCAGTGCTTGTAAGTGAACCATATTTCAAATTAGTCACCAGTTTTTGCAGTCGTATGATTTAGACCGAGATGCATGACTTGAAATTGCCACCATATAAAGCTAAATGGCAACTGTATACGAATAGTTGCCAGAAATCACCTGAAATAATAGTTTTGTATTATCATTAAATAATACACATATATCTAACGCATTACGTATATTTGAAGTGTTTACGTATTCCAAAACATTGCCTTATCATTTCAGTAAGCACAGATCTTTATTTGCATCTACATGAAATCACTTATTTGACTTTTGACTCCACAAATGTACCCTATAGCCTGAAAAGGTAGAATGAATCAAAAATACCTTTTTAAGGACCTGTAAAAAGATAGATTGGAGTCATTCTACCCCTTAGGTTGAAGAATAGGATAGATGTATGAAGATCTACCCCATCGTAGTAAATCTACCCTTTTAGAACCCTTCATTTTTTAGAGTGCAGAGCGTGAACGAATTAAACAAGAAAACACTGAGAGATAAGGCACGAGGGACAGCATGGTACAAGGTGATTCAGATGTTGTAAGTCATTCGCAGTCACCCGTAACCAAAGGACATTCCGTGACCAGAATTGGAGTGTCATCGATAGGAGTGGAAAGAAAAGAGGAGGGGGAAGAAAGGAAGGGGCTGATAAGAAATTGATAGCAGCTCATATTCCAAGGGTCAGTTAGCAGTAACACATTTCCTTGCACTGAGCTGTTAGTCCCCACAAGACATACTAATATACACAATCAAAAGCGATTCTTATGCACGCAGCGTCTGTCATCCCCTAAGCCACTGTCTTGCCCCGCAGATTCAAAATAACTACGATGAGCAAAAGGATAGAAAAACAAACATATAAACAAACTCCGCTAGAAACACTTACCATCTCCAAACTCACTGAAGCCGCCGCCGCCGCCTTTGTGGATGGGCGGCGCCGAGGAGGCTGTCTGTCCCCTGAAAATAAAAGAAAGGAAGGAAAGGTTAGTGGGGTTACATGCCTCGACAAGATAGTAAAATCCATAATGTGTACAGTATTATTGACTCCCCGAGGAGGACCTGATCGCTGTGATTTGCGATTATGTTTTGGTTCCACTTGCTTACAGATTTCAGTGTGACAAGTCAATCACCTCCGCGGCTCGACAGTTTCCCACCAAAGAAAGGGTCGAGGAGGGCGCGGCGAGGCCATGCATGGGTTGTGGGTCTAAGATGGGCGTCCTGCGTGACCCACCGCATATGTCACACTCGCTCAGTAATTATCGCCACAAGAATGCCATGTAAGGGAGTCTTCCACCGCAATAACAAGGTCAAGAGAGTGCCACGCCCCTGGTAGACATAAGGACGGTGATCAGATTGACGGTCATAGAGAAACTCGCCTCTATGCCCACCGATTAAGCTGCTTCACTCCGCCTCCACTTCATCACCGAGGCAGATCAGCGACTCATCAGTGACCTCAGATGATGACGAAATTACCGACCTGCAGGAAAGCGTCATCACCTCACACCACCACAACCTCAACTCCACAACCACAACTACCACCTCAACAATCAACATCAACATCAACAACTCCCCCCACCACACCACCACTACCGCCTCTAATATAAACACCATCACCACCATAATCACAACACAACCACCACCCAGGCAGCCTAACAGACGGTCGTGCATAGCTACCACCACCACCACCACCACCACCACCACCACCACCACCACCACCACCACCACCACCACCACCTGCGTGCATGCGGAGGGAAAGAAAATGATCCCGAAGGTGCCGCATTCGGTGGTTTCGGACGCTTAGGTGGCGGTGGATGCCTTAGAATGGACACCTGCAGCTCCTTAAACCACGCCTCGTACACCCCTTCGCTCCATGCACACAGAGGCGAGTTTGGCATCGAAGCTAACCTGCAGGATGTCCTTTATGTCCTCAAGTCAGATAGCTATACAAACTTTTGCTGCCCCGAAGGCCTTTTCCAGTATATATTAATGTCGTCATGCAGTAAAGGGTTATAGTTCGGTAATTAATTATTTCAAGGTTACGCACAGACAAGAGGCTTCCGTCAAGACCCTGGGAAGGTGAGGTTTATGGTCGGGGATCTTGTTTTCTCTTCTTCATTATTTGATTTTCTCTCTATCTCTTTCTCTCTTTCTCTCTTTCTCTCTCTCTCTCTCTCTCTCTCTCTCTCTCTCTCTCTCTCTCTCTCTCTCTCTCCACGTTTTCTCCATTTGCTCTTCTCTCCAACGTCTCTTCCAATCCTGCCATTAGGACTCGAATGTACATATTTTTCCTCCTCTTCTTCCTCCTCCTCCTCCTCCTCCTCCTCCTCCCCCTCCTCTTCCTCCTCCTCCTCCTCCTCCATAAGTCTGATAGAATATACATTTCATTTTTCTTTCTTCCCAATATCGCAAAACACACAAAAGCCTCATTTTTATTTATTTTTCCTCCTGAATACATTATACAATTTATATAATACATAAATCAGACTTAAATTACTGTTTACTATTTGATATTGTGAGAGAGAGAGAGAGAGAGAGAGAGAGAGAGAGAGAGAGAGAGAGAGAGAGAGAGAGAGAGAGAGAGAGAGAGAGAGAGAGAGAGAGCGAGCTTAAGGTTGACACGCCAGTATGGTTTCGTGAAGGGCGTTGGTGGGTGGGCGGAGCAGGACACGATTGCCCACCACCACCCACTGCCCACCGCCCACACCCTCTCTTCTTCATCTCCTCTCTTCTCTTCCTCAGCCTTCCTCTTCGTCCTCTTCTCCACGACCAGGACCCGGTCACCCCGCACCCCCATAAACCTACTCCTCCCCTCTCCCACCCCCCCAAACACACACCAGCTCTCTGTAACGCCCAATAGAAGGAGAAGTCATTAATACGAGTACATAGTGATGATAGTGGTTGGAATGTGGTGGTGGTGGTGGTGGTAGTTGTAGTGATAGTGGTGTTTTGGGTAGGTTGGATATTGCTGTCACTACTACTACTGCTACTACTACTAGTAATACAATTACTATCTCTACTACTACTTCTACTACTATTACTACTACTACAATGGTTTATGCCCTTGTGGCACACATAGTAATATAAGTGACAATAGTAATGATAGTAGTAGTACAACCTACAGAATTGGCAGTGTTAGAGGGGCATTATGGCGAAGAAAAGGATCATATAAGAGAGAGAGAGAGAAGAAAAAAAAAGTTGTGTTAGTGCCAGTGGTTGTAGTAACAACAGTAGTAGTAGTGGCGCTAGTAGTAGTAGTAGTAGTGGTAGAAGTAGTAGTAATCGTAG
>JAPQNM010000018.1:6696641-6721641 GCA_029783475.1 Metacarcinus magister
CAATGCTTCAGGAAACAAAATAATAGTAACAACAACCTTTACAACCGACCAACTTAAGAGGTGTCTGGGATGTGACGACGCATTTATAGTTTATTTTCTTATTATTACAGCGGCAAGGCAAGGCAAGGCAATCAAAGGGAGAAGGATACTAATCATTCCCTCCTTCCTTAGCGCTCGTCGGGGCTAACTGACTGACTGACTGACTGACTGACTGACTGACTGACTGATACACCGACAGATCACCCACAAAGAATAAAATACCACACTGGACATACATACATACATACATACCATTCGTTTCCTTGCACTTGAATACTGCATGCGCCGAAAACACGGAGTCATTTTTGAAAGTCGCTATAAATCTTTGGCGAATGTTACGCATAAACATTCTCGCAGCGTTTGGCATTCGGGAAATCTAGCCTGAAGGGATTTTCTCCTTGGGGGGGCGCACACATGTTATGCTGTACTATTTTTTTGTTATCTCTCTCTTTCTCTCTTTCTCTCTCTCTCTCTCTCTCTCTCTCTCTCTCTCTCTCTCTCTCTCTCTCTCTCTCTCTCTCTCTCTCTCTCTCTCTCTCTCTCTCTCTCATATTTATCTCCTCTTCATCTTTCTCTTCCTCTTCCTCCTCCTCCTCTTCCTCTTCCTCTTCCTCCTCTTCCTCTTCCACTTCCTCTTCCTCCTTCTCATTCTCATTCTACATCTTCTCCATCCTCCTTCTCTTACTCCTCCACTTCCGGGCCTATTCCTCCTCCTCCTCCTTTAGTATCCCGTTGACACTGTTGTTCTTGTGATGCCGTGGGTGGAGACTACACATTTTTCCCTTTCTTCCCTCGATCACTTACTCACAAACCCTCTCCCTTCCTCCCTCCCTCCCTCCCTCTCACCCTTTCACCCTCCCTCCCTTCCTTCCTTCCTCGCGTTCCCCAGTCAATACTTTAACTCCAAATACCTTGCAGTTACATCACTTTTAAAAGCAACCATTGTGTGTGTGTGTGTGTGTGTGTGTGTGTGTGTGTGTGTGTGTGTGTGTGTGTGTGTGTGTGTGTGTGTGTGTGTGTGTGTATGTGTGGGGGTATGTGTGTGTGTGTGTGTGTGGGTATTTGTTAAACATTGCGTGCACGTGGAATGCATATAAACTGGAATTATATGTAAATGCTCGTATGTTGGTAAATGCTCTCGGGGGTCCACGAAGGTGTGTATTTCAGGGTGTTGGCGTGGTGTGTGCTGTGTGCGTGCGTGCGTCCGTCCTGCCTTGCACCTTGCTGAGCTGTGTGTGTGTGTGTGTGTATGTGTGTGTGTATATGTGTGTGTATGTGTGTGTGTGTGTGTGTGTGTGTGTGTGTGTGTGTGTGTGTGTGTGTGTGTGTGTGTGTGTGTGTGTGTTCGTGCATGACTGCTTTGGCGGCGACGCTGAGGACACGCCGCTATTTGAATACGAATGTGGCGTCAGACTCCTCCTCCTCCTCCTCCTCCTCCTCCTCCTCCTCCTCCTCTTCCTCCTCTTCCTCCTGCAGATATTTGTTTATTTCTCTTTGGGAAGGAAGAGAGGAAGAAGTGAATTGGGTGGAGGGAGGGAGGGGAGAAGAGGGGAAGAAGTTCATTCCTGGCTGTGTGTGTGTATATATGTGTGTGTGTGTGTGTGTGTGTGTGTGTGTGTGTGTGTGTGTGTGTGTGTGTGTGTGTGTGTGTGTGTGTGTGTGTGTGTGTGTGTGTGTGTGTGTACGTGGCTCCCCTGGTCGTGCGTTATTAGAGAGACGGGGTGTAATCAGGCTTAGGAGCGTAAGTGCATTCGTGCGTTGGCGAGGTAGAGGTAGGAGGAGGAGGAGGAGGAGGAGGAGAGAGAGAGGAGGAGGAGAGGAAGGAGAAGAAGGAGGAGGATAACAGCTACCACCACCTCCGCCCTCAGTCTGAAACTCGTCCCACGCCCTGGCTCCCTGGGCTGGCGGGCTTCTGGCTGATTTACTCCCTCGCCTGAAATGTGGCTGAAGAAGGCAAGGAAGGAGGGAGAGAGCGGGCGAGCTGTGAGTGGGTGGGTATCTGCTGGAGGGTTGGTATGCCTGAGGAGGGAGTAAAGGAGGGACGACTGAGTGCTTGGATTGTTGAGAGGTCGTGTGCTCTGCTGGCTGGCTGGCTGGCTGACTGGCTTGTTGGCTGTCCAGTGTGAGCCTCGTTGTTAAATGGCAGCAAGTGGTTTTGTAGTATTATTAGCGTGAGTGGATCGTTCTTCTCGTTAATAGGCAGTAGCTTAATCTTTTATTTCCTGGCTTCCTAAGTGGATAGTGGGACTTTTCTTTTTATTTATCTCTCAGTCCTGGTCGTGGGTGGGTGAGTGGGTGGTATGTTATTTAGTTACTGTTGAGCGGATATTTCTGCAAAGAGGGTAGTAGTTGTGTTCCGTCTTCTTGGAATGGTGAATGATCATTTAATTTGCCTTATTTGTATCCGTGAGAGTGGACGGTCGGGAAGCTGCAAGGTGAGTTGAGAAGAATCACTAATTTAAAAAACCCCAGACTGCCAGTGTAGGTGAACGAATATCTAGGAACATTTTTTTCTCCCAAAAGATATCAATTATGTGTCCAAAGTCTGTTGTTAGGTGGTGAGAATTGTTTCTCGCGAATTTGTTACCTGGAAGCTTCTTGCTCATTACGTGTGTGGAAAGTGAGCTTTGTGCATGCTTCGGCTGAGTGCTCCAGAGGGATTCAGATGCCAGGCAATCCACAGGTACCACTCTGCCTGTTTAACTACCACCTGTTAATTGCTTTCCTACCGGCTGTTGATATGCTGGGGAGGAGCCGACGACTGGGGGAAGCTGGTACTTTTTATTTAGTATCTCTTCCCTCCTGGTCGTGTAGCATTGAAAACTTCGTGGCATGGAACTCAGGACCACCTCAGCGAGACGGGGAAAAATCATGTGGTCTATGTACTATTGCAACTACTGAATTCCAACCGATGCAACAGTTGGGTATTAAAGTACGTTTTTGCCGAGGAGAAAACCACTTGGGTCGTCGGAACCGTTCGCTTCTCCTTGCCGACAATCTGGTTCTCTTAGCTGGAATCAGGGCGAGGTGGTGGTGGTGGTGGTGGTGGTGGTGGTAGTGGTAGTGTCGCTGGCAAGGCGTGTGGTGCTCGCTTTGCCTCGACTTTTTCTCTTTCTTTTCCTTGACTATTTCGTGTGTGTGTGTGTGTGTGTGTGTGTGTGTGTGTGTGTGTGTGTGTGTGTGTGTGTGTGTGTGTGTGTGTGTGTGCGTGCGTGTGCGTGTGCGTGTGTGTGTGTGTGTTACGTGGCAATTTTTCTTTCAACGAATTTATCTTCATCGTATTGATTAATAACATTATTTTCGTGCTGTAGTAATATATCATGTTCTTCCTCCTTCTTCGTAAGAGATTAACCTTTTCCTACAATTACTGTATTTCATCCTTGGTAGTGGCAGTGTACGTACGTGTGTTGTTATGGTCATCAGCTTGATTTATACACAACAATGATAGGCTCAAAATAACAAGAAATACTGCACTGCAATACAAATAGAAATAAAATATTAACCCTGATCCCTGCAATTGTATAAGTAGTAGTAATAGCAGTAATAGTAATAATCATAATAATAAGAATAATAATGATGATAATGATAACAAATGACGGTAAAAGCAACAACAACAATACCAACACAATACCAATACTATCTGCACTCAATCCGCCGCACTAGTACCTATCGCAGCACACCTGACTCTCACCCCTCGTCGTGGCGGAAGGAACACAGGTGATCGGGGAGTCCCACAGCAGCACACACCAGCATACATTCTAAGCAGCTGCACCGGTCATGCACGGAATACGTCCTAATGTTGCTTTTATTTTTTCTAGCGTGCTTGTATAGTTATTCAAACCATTTAAACTATTGGATTTATTCAGTGCACGTCTGTTTACTATTGGCAATGATCAGTGCTCGTTGGTCCCCCAAAACAGAGCTCATAAAAAGGCTGCAACAGGTGGTTAGAATGTCGACTGTCTTACAACTTTGATTCGCTTAGTGTGAGTGTTCTTGTCCATTCGCAGTCTCTTTTTGTAGAAAAGAGCGACGTGAAGTTAATGGAGAATGATTTTGATGCTCCAGCGTTTTCATTTTTATTACCGTTTAGTTATTAAATACAGTGTTATTATAGATTCTTGAAAACTGCATTCTGTATATAACTGGTATTTCTACTTCATTTGTTTTTTTATTGACTTGGTGTTGTTAAATTCATGACTTCCTTAACAAACTATCCATGCATGAATCTTAAAAAAAATAAGATTTATGTATTTTTCTATTGTATATTAATTAACTTTCTTTCATCGGCCGATGTTCTGCCTTACATGATTTTAAAATTCTTCAATATCAATTCAGGTTGAACAAAGTGAAGCAAAGCAGTGCATGCTATGATGTCAGTGTAGCGGCCAGCCAGTGTATTCACCTAACTGCCTAATGGTATGGTTATAATATAAACAAAAAAATTTGTTTCTGGAATTATCCTTAGTTAAGGGCGAATCATCAATGTCAATCATTATTCACATTATAATTTTTTTTTCTTCCCGCAAATAAAATCAACTTTATTCTCATTAAAATACACATTTATTCCCTCACGTTTGACACCATCGAAGGTTTCTCGTGTATGTTCTCCGCTTCCCTCCCCTTGACCTTATCCTCTCCTCACCCACGTTCACTCGTTCTCCCAAGACTGCGTCATTTCATTAATATATTTACTACTCGGTACGCACCTCGTCCTCGTCCGATTTTTTGCTTTTTTAATATTCATTGTCGCATCGGTCAAAGTCGCCGCCACCTGCAGGTTGTTTCCGAATTGTCGCGTCCAGGCGTCGCTGCGAAGGTCACCAAGTCACTGCTCCTTCCCACGCCTCCACAGTGACGACACACACACACACACACACACACACACACACACACACACACACACACACACACACACACACACACACACAGTTTAATCAAAGTTTAAGTTTATTCATGAGTCTAACGCTTTACTCTTTACGAATCGGCATAAGGGTAGTTATATATCAAATATTCTTACATGTGTGTGTGTGTGTGTGTGTGTGTGTGTGTGTGTGTGTGTGTGTGTGTGTGTGTGTGTGTGTGTGTGTGTGTGTGTGTGTGTGTGTGTGTGCGCGCGCGCGCTTAGGGAAGAGCAGGTATTTGTGCAGAGAATGACACGTGAAGGCCCGTGTGTCCCGTCCCGTCGATGCGTCCTCAGGTTAGTGAAAGTCTACGGTGCTGCCCTGCCAGGTAACACTCACCTTACCCTCCCATCTCGTAACATCCCCCCGCCACCGTAGTAAAGGAATAATGATAATGATAATAATACTAGTAATGATAAAACAAAAATTACAATAATAATGATAATTATGATTATAATTTGTAACACTACTGGTAATGGTAAAATAATATTGATGGTAATAATAATAGCAATAGTAATGTTGATAATAATAATAAGAAAGATAATGATAATAATGATAATAATAACAATAATAAAAAAAATAATAATAATAACAATAATAATAATAATAATGATAATGATAATAATAACAAAAATAATAATAATGATACCAATAATAAAAATTTAAATAATATTAATAATAATTAAAACAATAACACTATTTCCTATTACTATTATTTCATGTATAATTTTTATTATACATGAAATATATATATATATATATATATATATATATATATATATATATATATATATATATATATATATATGCATGTGTGCGTGTGCGTGCGTCTGTTCACTGTTACCCTTCTTTAGGGAGATAACAGCCTGGCATATTGTAAGATATATTATTATTTTATGAATTATTGTTATCATTATCATTACCGTTCTTAATATTTTTCTTATTCAAGTTCGCATTGTAATTTTTATTATCATGATTATAATAATCAATTACATAATGAATATTATTATTATTATTATTGACACTATCATTATTTTTTATTATTATTGTTATTGTTACTATTGCTTTCATTATTAGTGTTATTGTATTATTACTATTACTATTATTATTATCATTATTAATATTATTGTTATAATTATTATGGTGGGTGAGATAAAGAAAAGAAAGATGGCAAAGAAGAGAAGGAAGGTAGTACACAATAAGAAGCTAGTAGATAAATGTCTATATTTTGCCTTTATATCGATTGAAATATTGAAAAGCTCAGTCAAGTTGCCCTCTAAAAAAAACATAACACCAAAACAAAGCAAATAAGTTAATATATAAGTAAATATGT
The DNA here is from genome assembly GCA_029783475.1 of Metacarcinus magister. NCBI lineage: Eukaryota > Metazoa > Arthropoda > Malacostraca > Decapoda > Cancridae > Metacarcinus > Metacarcinus magister. The sequence goes on from JAPQNM010000018.1 coordinate 6,702,918, forward strand.
ACATATGAATACATATATATATATATATATATATATATATATATATATATATATATATTTTTTAAGTCTACATTCTTTCGTTAGGTTAGGTAAAGAAAAAAAGAAAGAAGTTAGGAAGATCACACATTAATTAAATATAAAAACAAATGAATAAATAAATTAAAGTTGAGGTTCAGATGTGCTCCTTATGTGATATCCTTCGCGTGTACTAATAAGGAAGAACACGTACGATGCCCCCCAAGGGTGAGGAGAAATTTGCACATTCATGAATAAAAAAAAAAGCAATTACATGGTGAATAATTAGTGTGTGTGTGTGTGTGTGTGTGTGTGTGTGTGTGTGTGTGTGTGTGTGTGTGTGTGTGTGTGTGTGTGTGTGTGTGTGTGTGTGTGTGTGTATGGCAGCCAATAATAGCACTGCACTATTGTCAGCAAAAAAGAAAAAAATGACAATTGCTTTTACAGTACTCACGAACAGATACAAACAAACACTCACAAACTCACTTTAAATGCCATAAAATAAAACAAACAACTACGCATGACACAACTAATACCATATAATAAAACACCAAAAAGGAAATCAAACTCAAGACTAGAAAAAAAAAGAAAACACTTAATAGAATAAAAATCTCCCACGGACTCACACTCACTCACGACTCTCATACCCCAAACCCCACCACCACCACCACCACCACCACCACCACCCCACCACCACCACCACCACCCTACTACTCCCGGCCAAAAAAAACACCTTCACATCTTTGACCTTTGAGACTCGCAGAAAATAATAATCAATGGGAAAGGGATGACCACCTAGCTCTCTGCACCCTTGTTGTGTCCAGCGACCTTGAACTCTGACCCGAAAAATCTAAACAATTGCTCGCTATACAAAGGACCCCAGAGTCTCCCTGGTCCTAATTTGGTTACCCCCGCTGCCTCAGTCCTCGCCGCGGGTTCAGGAAGAGATTGAGAAACACAGAAGAGGAATAGAGAATAGGAGAGGAGGAGGAGAAAAAAAAGATAGATAGACACACACATAGGTACAGTAAAACAAGAAAATATAAATAAAACTAAAACTTACTTAATAAAAGACAAGGTGAACCGAAAGAAAACAAGAAACTAAAACTCCAGGATAGAAAAAGAGTATAAAAAAACAAGGCAAAACAAAAAAAAAAGCTCAGAACACACCGAGCAAGAGCTGATTATCCCTTTTTCGTCCAGCAACACACAGCAAGATCGAGTCCAGACACTCCTTTGACCCGAGGAACAAATACTCCGCCAGGTAATGAGGTGTTGATATGACAGGTAACAGAGAGAGAGAGAGAGAGAGAGAGAGAGAGAGAGAGAGAGAGAGAGAGAGAGAGAGAGAGAGAGAGAGAGAGAGAGAGAGAGAGAGAGAGAGAGAAACACCTTCACTCGTCCTTGAAATCATGATATAACAAAGTCTACTTTAAACACACACACACACACATACACACACACACACACACACACACACACACACACACACACACACACACACACACACACACACACAAGGACGATCTTCAAAGCAGCATCTTGAATCCCAATAGAGGTGAACTGTTTCCGAGTCTCATTCTTATTCTGAACCATGTCGAAATGAGTGTTCTTTTTATTAATGCCTCTCTCTCAGTCCCTCTCTCTCTCTCTCTCTCTCTCTCTCTCTCTCTCTCTCTCTCTCTCTCTCTCTCTCTCTCTCTCTCTCTCTCTCTCTCTCTCTCTCGCTCTGGGAATCACCTGGCCCTCACCTTTCCTCCTTATCTCCGTCTCATCAGCCGTCACGCCACCAATGAACACTCGCAACTAAATGGCGTAGCTTACTCCTTAATAGCCGGGTGCCGCGTTCACCTTTTGTGCCTGTGTCCTCATGTATCACGGAGTGTCCCTGGGTGACGCCGGCCAACTCCTACCCCTCCCTCTTCTTCTCCTCCTCCTCTTCCTCCTCCTCCTCCTAACTGGCCGCAGGGAAAGTCTCCGTCCCATAACAATACTAATTCTATATTCACCTCTGTCTTGCCCTTCACACTTTATGGTTAGTTCTTCTTTGGTGTGTAATTAATGCATGTTATTCTCTCTCATTTATTTATGTGTAGTTAGAGTTAATATTTTGGATGGAAAGTGGAATGTCTCGAAGGATATTTAATAAGATGGTGTGTGTGTGTGTGTGTGTGTGTGTGTGTGTGTGTGTGTGTGTGTGTGTGTGTGTGTGTGTGTGTGTGTGTGTGTGTGTGTGTGTGTGTGTGTGTGTTAGTCTCATATTTATGTTAATCTGACAATCAGTAATAATTCAAGAAGATTAAAACGTTACATTTGCATTAATTAGATGCAGCGGAGGGAGTACATTTGCTTTGATTATGAGACTTATGTTGTCGCACGATATGTCTATTTGTCTATCTTTGTCTGCCTGACTGTATTTATCAATCTGTTTGTCATTCCGTTTATCTAGTTGTCTTTTTATCCGTGTCTGTCTGTCTCTCGGTCTGTCTGTCTGTCTTCTTTCTCTCTCTCATTCATTATATTCACTATTATAGATCATGAATTGCACTAATCCCTCATTACTGATGTTACTGTATTCAACATCGTCTTCCTCAAATTCAACATCATTTCCGATTATCTTTTTTTTTCATTAACTTTACAAAATCAAAATCAAAACTACTGGGCAGGAAAAGAAAGAAAGCTTTTCTTTAAACTTAAGTAAAATGTGATTTCCTTGCTTATTCCCGTCTAATGTTGTCACGAGTTCTTCTATACTTGAATATAATCAAGTAATTCTAAACTATAATATAAAAGAAAAGAAACTAAAATACCTCAGGTGTATAAAATATATATAAAAAAAAACATCGTATTTTAGATGAACAAAAAAAAATGTTTCCTTCAAATGAACAGAATTTAAGAAAAGTATTGTATTTCGGATGAATATAAACGAAACATGATACTTGAGGTGAGTATCTCGCGTGACTCGACCTTCGTGGAATGCTACACGGACACACACATTAAAACACAAACCCTGCACTCAACACGAAGATCACCACCGCGTTCGTGTCTTACGCTCGTTAAAGTTTCCTCGGTTGCAAAACACTAAACGTCTAGGGGCTGAGGGGCAGAAAAATATAGTCCGAGTGTCCTTCCTCTCTCCCAATGGACCGTGGGAGGCCGCCCTGAGCGAGGCAAATCGTCCTCCCTCTATGGAAGGAGAGGGAAGGAGTGGGCATCAGGGCTCCTCCTCTCCACACGGCCTATTATGCAATTGTATCCCGGAGCCACAAACCAATTGAAGACGGCACCGTTTGGTACTTCTGAGGGTAACAAAAAATCGTGTTTTATTGTTCGATAAACGGCGCGGTTATCGTAATGTAATGTTTGGTGTATACTTTACTCCACCAGGTCAGGCAGGGACCCACAACCACAGCCACATTCCCACTCCGCTCCAGGAAACACGAGATATAAATCCAAGCGCCGTCCTATCGCTGGCCATAATAATTCCCACCGAGGCTATTATTAATTATGGGTAATTATAGATGCTGGAGGTACGGCTCTATTTCCGTGGGCGGGGGGCGGGAGGCACACACACAGCCGCCCGCCCTCACTTGGTCCCTCTGATCACCAGGTACGTAATGGCCCAGCGGCTACCTGACCCCAATGTGGGTTTCGATTGGGAATAATTATTACGTGTGTCTATGTATGTGTATGTATGTATATGTGTATGTGTGTGTGTGTGTGTGTGTGTGTGTGTGTGTGTGTGTGTGTGTGTGTGTGTGTGTGTGTTTGTATGCCTTGGTAAGTGCTGAAGCAATGCATATGTATATTTATGCAATCCAATCGTCCTATATGCATGTTGCAAGTGTACATATATGCCTATGACCTTCACTTCAACTACACACACACCGACACCGACACCGACACACACACACACACACACACACACACACACACACACACACACACACACACACACACACACACACACACACACACACACACACATTTCACTTCACTTAACTCTCTTTTCTTTCTACTGCATTGCCTCTAGCGGACAGCAGCAGCGTCGCCAAGCAGAACTAGATCATCTACGATTGTGTTAAAGTATTTAGTTTTTATACAAATTTTACCATGGCTGATTATCATGTGTTGAATATGTAAGAGAGAGAAGAGAGAGAGAGAGAGAGAGAGAGAGAGAGAGAGAGAGAGAGAGAGAGAGAGAGAGAGAGAGAGAGAGAGAGAGAGAGAGAGAGAGAGAGAGAATCATAATCCTTTAAAATCCTCTAAGATAACATCACTCTAAAGTCAACAGAAGGAATAAATAACCGTTTGCTTCACACACACACACTTGATGTAAACCCAAAAAAATTTCACCCAATAATCATTCTTCCCAACACTAACATGATTTCATTTTTCCTGAATTTCTTTTATTTTGAGTTTTATTTACATTTTGTCACTCACTCGCATGTCTATCTATCCAACCTAACCCATCGAGTTGTTCTGTTCATAGAGTGACGAGTAACGAGTAATCAGAGACGCTTCACTACCCAACCCTAGCAAAGAACACACCACTTAGTACACCTCTATACGTATACCTGAATAACGCATAAATAGATACCTGTAAATGTCAATAAGGATAAGGAAACCAAACCAATAGAAGGATGAAAACAAAAAATAGTGACTCAAATAGGAAAAATTAGTATTCGTATATGAGAAAGTAGTGGTAGTATAGTGATAGTAATAACAATAATGATAATAATGATGATAATGATAATAATAATAACAATAATGATAATAATAACAATAACAAGGTAAGAATCCTCAAAAAGAAGCCAAAATCATTAATCTTTCCAGTAAAAAAAGATCGCATAATCACACACCGATCAGCACGTCACAATCCCTCACGTTCTTGCTTATCACACCACGCTATGAAGCTGTCCCCAGGTGTGCCTTCAGGTGCTCGTACAGGTATGCTTTCTTCAACTGTGACCCACTCCTCCTCCTCCTCCTCCTCCTCCTCCTCCTCCTCCTCCTCCTCCTCCTCCTCCTCCTCCTCCTCCTCCTCCTCCTCCTCCTCCTTATCTCCCTCTGCATCAGGCTAGACGCTCACCGTGCTAAATAAACAGTAATTATCCCGCTCGTTCTGCCATAAGTAAGGCGGGGCATCGAGGGTCCCAATGCCAACTTGGACCCGCCCTACTCCCCTTACCACCACCACCACCACCACCACCACCACCACCACCACCACCACCACTGCCTCTTCCGCCGGCCCCTGTCCTTCAGTCCGCCCCTGAAGCACCGCCCTATGAGGAGAGGTAAGGTCATGGGAGGGGAAAGTCTGGGTGGAGGAAGCTAAGGATGGCAAGGAGGTATTGGGACACAGAAGACATAGAAAGCGTGACTGTTTTTTTCTCCCTAAATCCGTAGCTGAAAGTAATCGATTTCTTTTCCCTTTCTCTTCGTGGGCTTTTCTTTTTTTCACTCAATCTCTATTAGTTACCATCTCGTTTCCTGATGCCGTGTTTTTATTTATTTATTTTTATTTATTTTTTATTTTTTGTACTCTGTTCTATTTTTTTCTTTATTCTTTCGAAGTTCGTGGTACTCTTCTAAACTTTTTTTTTCTCTCGTGTTCTTAATATTCGTATATTTGTTGGCGTCGAGATACCGAAATGAATAGAGTAAATGTTTGATTGCAAGTCTTTCCTGTGGGTAACGTCAACTTCTTCAAACGGACAAGTAACTATAGCGGAACGGGTGCCTCTTCCACAAGTAGAAATGTGATAACTCGTCCATATCTTTAAGCCCAGTCGTCCACAAACGCCGCGAACATCCTGCCGCTGGAGAGATGGCCCTAAACCAACCCTGCGTCCCACCCACCCCGTTCCTGTCACTCACAATTAGCTAGCGAGGGTTGGCGAGGGAGGACCTTAGCGGCGTCTTGCTTCACTTACCGCTCCTCACGAATGACTTAATAAGGTTTGCTCGGGGGACGCAGGGAGGAGGGGAGGAGGGAGCGCTGGCCCAAAAATCCTCACTCTGATAACGTTGCTGTCGTGATGCCCTGCCTGAGATAGAGATAAGCGATCTGATAGCCTTCTTGTACGATGTTCGTAGAGAGAGAGAGAGAGAGAGAGAGAGAGAGAGAGAGAGAGAGAGAGAGAGAGAGAGAGAGAGAGAGAGAGAGAGAGAGAGAGAGAGAGAGAGAGAGAGAGGTGGTGGTTGTAGTACATATGTATTCATTTGTTCAGGGATTGAGAATAAACCATTTTATTTATCGGTTTGTATACAAATGATTAATCTTTTTGTTTATGTAATTCATGCAGCGAAGGTAAACAGACACAAAAAACAGAAAAATAAAGTCAGTATAATCCTTTAAAACCTTTTCTAAAGTGGTAATTGATGCGAAAGCCCAAACGAGGGTCAATTATCGAGGGTCTCAATAAGGGCTGTGAGTGACCAGTCGGGCGAGGAGAGGAACCTAAGAATAATGCGAGGCCCAGTTATAGCCGATCCGGGATAATGAGGGAGGCGGGTTGACCACGATCAAAGTGACCACTGTTTTACTCCACTGAAAGGGTTGTGTGTGTGTGTGTGTGTCTCTCTCTCTCTCTCTCTCTCTCTCTCTCTCTCTCTCTCTCTCTCTCTCTCTCTCTCTCTCTCTCTCTCTTCTCTCTCTCTCTCTCTCTCCCTCTCTCAGCTGTCTATCTGTCTATCTATCTATCTATCTGTCTATCTATCTATCTATCTATCTATCTAGGCCACTCGGGTTTCCATCTCTACGATAAAATCTTTCATTTCCTTGCACCTCTTTTGAACGATGCCAGATATTATCTTAAAACTAGTACCCCCAACGTTGTTACTCTTCCTCCTCCTCCTCCTCCTCCTCCTCCTCCTCCTCCTCCTTCTCCTTCCTCCTCCTCCTATTCCATTCCTTCCTTTATTCATACGCCACGCAGCTTCTCCAGATAAAGTCAAATCTCATCATAGAACGTTGATGAAAAACAATAACACCCACGAGTCGGTTGGTTGGGAGCCGCGAAGAAAGAAATCAGCCGCTGCAGGAGGCAACGCAAGCACGGCAGGACGTTATAACAAGGCGATCCATAAGGAGAAAAGCGAGAAGAAGAAAAAAAATTCGAGATGGCTCTTCTTCGTCTTTCAATTATCCTTTACAACGGTGAACACGATAAGAAAAGAAATGTGTCGATATCGATAGGAGTAATTATAAGCTATGATACGGTGATTTATAGACCCGATTAATGAAGAAAAAAAAAGAAGTATAGAGGATCACTCTTTATTGATTTACGTGCATGTTACGAGTCACTACAACTCCTTCACTCCGTCTATCCTCTACACCCTATAGTACACCCCGCCTCCCCACCCTGCATGTAAGACTCCAGTAGACTCGCAGGGTGGCCGCTGTAACCCGCTGAGAGTCTCGAACGCGGTGTGAGTGCCCCTTGGATGGCCTGGTAGTGCCCCCCGTGTGCAAACTCGCCCCGCACCCGTGAAATCTGGCGTCACGGTGATGCTGTACCTCCCGCCGTCACCAGGCACCGAGGAGGAAGTGACGGTAATGGTGGTCTGCCTTAGCCTGCTTGCCTCCCTGTCTCATGGCCTGTTTGTCTGTCTGTTTATATCTGTTTGCTTGCATGTTTGTGTATTACCTGACTGAATGTGTGTTTTGTGTGTGTGTGTGTGTGTGTGTGTGTGTGTGTGTGTGTGTGTGTGTGTGTGTGTGTGTGTGTGTGTGTGTGTGTGTGTGTCAGTTTGTTCCCTCGCCTGTTTTATTTTTTTTTTTGTTGTTGTCATTTTGTTGGTTTCCCTTACTTCCAAATAATCTCCTCTCACTCTTCTCTCTCTCCCTCTCTCCCTCTCTCCCTCTCTCTCTCTCTCTCTCTCTCTCTCTCTCTCTCTCCTCCGTGACACTATGATTAGCTCTTTGTCTGAAGCTTTCATTTCCTTTATGTAATTTTCGCCTTTTAAAGTCTTCCTCTTATCTCTCCTTCATTCCCCTTTGGCGGAGTTAACCATAAGTTTACATTACAAACATTTCTTATTTTCCTCTCTCTCTCTCTCTCTCGCTTTCTTGGATATTTTTTCTCCTTTCTCCTTATATAATTTCTCCTCTTTTTTTTTCTCTCTCCTCCTATCCTTACTCTTTTTATCCCCAAGTTTGCCTTTCATACATTTCTTATGCTCCTCTCTCTTTCTTATATTTTTTTAATTCATTTTTCCTAGTATAATCTCCCTTTATTTCTCCTCTTTCCCTTACTCTTTCTTTCCCTCCCTCCCTGCCTCTCTTTCCTCCCTCCCTTTTCCTTCTCTCTCTGCCTCCCTCTTAACCTTTCCTCGTTTTCCTCCACTGCTACTTTTTTTCATGGTTTTCAGAAGGGAAATATGAGTTGACAGAAGTAGTTTATTGAAAAATGGAATGAGGAAGGAAACAAAAAAGATGAAAAGTTAACTCCACCACCAGCACCACCACCACCACCACCACCACCACCACCATCACCGTCAGCAGCCTCCCTTCGCATCTCTCTCCTGTAGGTCCCTAATCTTCATTTGCTTAATATGGCTAAGTGATGCAGACTGCTCGCTCCACTACCAGTTTTTACCTCGCCGCGACTCAGCTACCGGGGAACACACCTCAGCGCAGCCCCTCGTACGCTCGCCGCGGCCACAGCACACCCGATAACTGTCTTGATAGCTGGCAATTTGGCGACGGTTACCCGGGAGAGGGAGGTCGGGAAGGTGCAAAGTGTGATGTACTGCACCGCCTTAATGTTTAGGGATTAGTATCATTTTCTCGATCGAAGGTGAGGCTCTTATGATTATTGCGAGGTTCCTCCCCTATTCGAATTATCATCAAGACCACCTGTTGGCCGAGGCTGTGGTGTTGGTGGTGGTGGGGGTGGTGGTGGTGGTGGTGGTGGTGGTGGTGGTGGTGGTGGTGGTGGTGGTGGTGGTGGTGGTGGTGGTGATGAGGGGTCGGTGTGGGCAGGAGAGTGGGTGGGCCTTGAGCGGCGCCAGAATGATAGTGGTGATGGGTGGGCGATGTCTTTCATAAACACACGTGGACATTGTGGTGGTATGTTGGTTTGTTGGTTTGTTGGCGATGCAGTAAGATTGTTTTAGAATATAGTGATTAGCAGTGTTACTATGGTGTTATGGTACTGTTATGGTGTGGTGTTGTTGTTATGGTGTTGTTATGGTGTTGTTATGGTGCTGTTATGGTGCTGTTATGGTGCTGTTATGGTGTCTTGATGGAGTTACTGGTACCGCTAATCTCCTACGTTTACGAATTATGGCCAAGTAATCAACAGTTTCGTGGTCGGCGCTACGTGTTCAAGGTTTGATGCTGCGTTTGTGTTACGTAATCTGTGTGTGTGTGTGTGTGTGTGTGTGTGTGTGTGTGTGTGTGTGTGTGTGTGTGTGTGTGTGTGTGTGTGTGTGTGTGTGTGTGTGTGTTTTCCTAAGTTATTCTAAGTGTATTGTTTCCGTTATCTGATAAGCCACATAGTATTTGGCTGAGAAATGGAAAATAACCAATATATTCTATGTTTTGTAATGTCATTCTACATCTACCAATCATATAACTCCTGCCCACATTGTATCGTCATTTTTTTTTTTTTCCCCAGGACTAAGCAGCCTGCCCAAGTTCCTCCTCGCCTTGCCCTCGGTGCAGCTCCTTCAAATCCTTCACGTCAGGCCAGTGCGGCATCCAGCCCTCCACCGCCTCACTGCATCACTCAATTTGTCTCTAGGCAACGATATAATTTAGCCAAGTTTTTTAGCCGATAGCTGACCAGTTCCACAAGTCAATCAGATGCTTCCTAATATTTTTTTTGTGAATCACACACACACACACACACACACACACACACACACACACACCACACACACACACATAATATATCCATACAATAATCAACACCAAACCAACCGCGAGAGTCTAACAATAAGGAAGGAAAAATAATCAAAGAAAAGGATGAAGGCAGAGCAAGTGAAGGTAGGAAGGACCTCAACGCTTCCTACTTCACCTTCATTACTTGGAGTTTCTTGAAATGGTGTTCCTGAGGGCGCGCCGCTGTGCCTCGTCTTACTGCTGGCGAGGAAGACAGTTCTCATTAACGTGTTTGAGCCCCGTTGAGTTACCTTCCAAGGAGCCGTATAGGAGAAGAGAGAGAGAGAGAGAGAGAGAGAGAGAGAGAGAGAGAGAGAGAGAGAGAGAGAGAGAGAGAGAGAGAGAGAGAGAGAGAGAGTAAGGAGGATGAGGAGGGAGAGGACAAGATGGCAGTAAGTGGGGGAGGGGAAAGGACGTGAAGGAATGATGAAGTTAAGAAAAAGTGAGGAGCGGATAAGGAGAGAGAGAGAGAGAGAGAGAGAGAGAGAGACACTGATGGTTCTCAAAGACAGAAAGAAAGGTGAAGGTCTGAGCAGGATACACAGGAAGGAAAAAAAATGGAAGCTGGCCAGAAGGAAGAGGAGGAGGGAAGGAGAGATGGATGGGAGGGAGGGAGAGAAAGGGACATTGAGAGGAGAAGAAGAAGATTAAGGTGAGAGAACAAGAGGAGGGACAGATGGAATATAAGGAATGAGAAGAACTGTTAGAGAGAGAGGGAGAGAGGAGGAGAGAGATATGGAGATGGAAAATAATTGATAGGAGAGAAAATGTAATCCTAGAGAAGAGGAAGAAGACACAAAGGATGATAAAGGAGGAAGAAGATATGCAAGAGGAGACATAAGGGACGGATGGAGAAGACACGTAATGAGGAATCAATCGAAGAAAGAAAATAATAAGAAGGAAAAGAAATAGAAACCAAAATAATAATAATACAAATGATTCCAAAAAAAAAAGAGAGAGGAAACAAGTAAGGGAAAGATGAAGGCAAGTAAGGAAACAGATAGAGAAAGAAATAGAACAAAAAAAAGTAGAGACATAAAAAACAAACAAAGGAGTAATCAGGTAAGCACAAGGAATGAAGGACAGCAGGGAGAGCCAGATGGAGAAGGGAAGGATGAGGGAGGATAGGATAGGAGGGAAGGGGAAGGGGAGTCCTGCAGGTCACCGTGTTTGGCCTTTCATCTCGCCGGTGGGAGCAGCGGCCGCGACCACCCGCGTCACACCTTGGTAATGGCCCGGCGTCCAGCAGCGAGCGTCGTTAGCGCAGTGAGTTGCGTCTCGGTGAGGAAAAAGCGAGACAGTGTGGATGGAGATGTGGATGAGGAGGGCAGGGCAGGGCAGGGCAAGGCAGGGCAAGGCAAGGCAGGGCAAGGGCAGGGCGGGGCAGGAACAGGATGTAAGGCAATGAGTGTGGATGAGGAGGAGCAGAATGGGATAGAAGTAAAGTAAATAGCAAGGTTAGGTTAGGTTAGGTTAGGTTAGGTTAGGTTAGGTTAGGTTAGGTTAGGTTAGGTTAGGTTAGGTTAGGTTAGGTTAGGTTAGGTTAGGTTAGGTTAGGAGAGAATGAGGAGCAGTGTGAGGTGAAGTTTTGGATAAGTGTTGATGAGAGGAGAGTAGTGAGGGATCGAGTAGGTGAAAGTTGATTGATTGATTGATTAACTGATTGATTTGATGCGACACAACATCATGGCCATATAGCGCAATGTAGTGCAGGCGGAGTGGATGAGAGGTGGATGAGACGCAGTGTGGATAAATAACAGCAAGTGTGAAGGATGAAGAATAAGGGTGCGAGAACTAACCAGCGTGTATGAGTGTGTGGGTAAGGTGTGTGTAAGTGTAATAAAAGACAGACTAACTCAGATATTCTCTAGTAAGATCAAACAATGGCTAACAAAAAAAATATCAACATAAACCATATTATTTACACTACAAAGCACAGTAAATCAAAACTAAATAAAGTAGTGTACGTAATTCTAGCACACACACACACAAAATATATATACACACACACACACACACACACACACACACACACACACACACACACACACACAAAATGGATGCCTCATGATCATTTTTTTGTTCATGAGCTAATTATCACGAATCAAGTTTTACCTGTCATCACCTTCGCTAAGCCCGTTCACCTCCCACGCTGCGTTTTCTGTCTCACTAACATTACCTTTCTGAGACCAACACAACAAGACTCACTCCCCAATGCCACACATCCCTTCCTTCTCTTCCTCCTCCTCCTCCTCCTCCTCCTCCTCCTCCTCCTCCTCCTCCTCCTCCTCCTCCTCCTCCTCCTCCTCCTCCTCCTCCTATTCATCTTCTTCCTATTCCTCTTCCTCTTCTTCCTCCTCCTCCTCCTTCCCCCCCCTCTCATCCTCATTCAAATCGCACAATGTACAAAAAAATATCTGAATAAAAAAAATATCATTCTCTGCAGTCAGAGGAAACATAAAAAAAAAAGACGAAAACATGCAAACAGGATTATGAACGAAAGTATGAACGATAAATTTTCATTAAATATTCATCAACTTGGTTGTTGTTGATGTTATTGTTGCTGTTGTTGATGTTATTGTTGTTGTTGTTGCTGTTGTTGTTGTTCACATTGTCGAGTTAATTGCAATCACTTTTTTTTTACATGTAACACACACACACTCTCTCACTCTCTCGCTCTCTCTCTCTCTCTCTCTCTCTCTCTCTCTCTCTCTCTCTCTCTCTCTCTCTCTCTCTCTCTCTCTACATTAGGTATTCCAGCGGCGGCGGTGCTTTAAGGTCAGTTATTTAGTAGCGTGCAGTGCCTTGCCGACAAATCGCACGGGCGGTATGTGGCAGAGGAATTTCAAGGCAGCGAAGCGTAGTATATGTAGGCGATTAACCGATGCACGAGGTTGAAAAGAGGTAGACGACGAGAGATTGCAGCCTCTCTCTCTCTCTCTCTCTCTCTCTCTCTCTCTCTCTCTCTCTCTCTCTCTCTCTCTCTCTCTCTCTCTCTCTCTCTCTCTCTCTCTCGTAGATGCTCTGTAGAGGCTGGTCTGAATTTCCTCTAGCTGACCAGAAATTATTTACGCAACACCCTGAGAGATAAGACAGGCGTGATGTATATGTAGTAAAAATATTATCATTATCATTATGAATATTTATCCTGAAGGGTGCTAACGATAGAAAGAGTAGCATAAATTAGTAGGAACCAGTAGCACCAGTAGTAGCAGTTGTATCAGTAGTAGTTGTAGCAGTAAGTAATTGTACCAGTAGCAGTTGTAGTTATTGTGATAGTAAATTGGTAAAAATAGAAGCAGCGGTGTAGTAGTAGTAGCAGTAGTAGTAGTAGTAGTAGTAGTAGTAGTAGTAGTGATAGTGGTAGTGGTAGTAGTGGTAGTAGTAGTAGTAGTAGTAGTAGTAATAGTAGTAATATTTTGAAACGGGAATGTTAGTAAATATAAGAAGAAGAAGAAAAAAAAAAGGAAAGGAGAAAAAAAAACTGGCAAATGAAAAAGAGGAAGAGCAGTGAAGAAAAAAAAAAAAGAGGAAGAGCAGGAGGAGGAGTAATAGGAGGAAGAAGAGGAGGAGGAAGAGAAAGAAGAAGGATCTGGGCCTCTCTCTTCCTGGCCACCATCTCCTCCCTAATTACCGGCGGGAGGTCTTAGGTAAGGGCGTGATGCGTCTCTCTCTCTCTCTCTCTCTCTCTCTCTCTCTCTCTCTCTCTCTCTCTCTCTCTCTCTCTCTCTCTCTCTCTCTCTCTCTCTCTCTCTCTCTGCGCTTCATTAGTTACAACGTCTTTTCTTTCTTCTCTAATAAAAGTGACTCCTTTTATTTCTCTTCCTCTTTCCTCAGTACTCTTGATTTCCTACTCTCTTTCTTACTCCCTTCCTTCCTTCCCTCCTCCTCTCCCAGTCTATCCCTCTTCCCTCTCCTCCCCTTCCTTATCCTACCCTCTTCACTCCCGCTCTCTTTCCTCTCTATCATGACCATCGTTCGGCTTCTCGTGAGGGGGAAACTGCTCCCTCTTGAACGACGCTTTTCGATCCTCTCTCTTTGCAGACTCGATTTTATTTCATTTTATTGTTTGTTTGTTGTGTGTCCTTCCTCCTACGTTGCCAACCGATCGAAATTGACTGGAAGGAAGAGAAGTTGGAGGAAGAGAAGGTGGAGGAGGAGGAAGAGGAGGTGGAAGAGGAGGAAAAGAAGGCAGTGGAGGAAGAGGATCAGGTTCTGGTGATTTTTTTGATCAATATAATCTCTCATTCCCGGATTGACCTCATTTCCTTGTGAATTATGTACATATTTCTTCTGTTTCGATTTACTTTTGATTTTTTTTTCTACTTTCCTTTGCAATGATGAGACAATGAGTGAGACAGAGAGGAAGGCGGTGTGGGACGTGGCAGACAAGAGGGGTAGGATGGCAGCGAGGAATAGTAAAAGAAAAGGAAAAGGAGAGATAGAGAAAGACAGAATTAAGTTAAAAGGAGAAAGAAAAAGAAGGGCAAGATATAGAGACTAGAGGTAGGATGTAAGATCATGAGGAGGAGGAAGTGGAGGTGGTGATGCAAAGAGAGAAAGTGAGTGAGTGGAAGGAGTGATAGAGAAAGAGAAAAAAAAAGAAAAAGAGGAAAAGAGAACGTACGGACGAGTAAATGGAAGGAGATTGTGGAGTAAGTGGTTGTAGCAGTGTTAACAACGGGCTATTACAAGATAACAAGGGAGGCGGTGGAGGAGGCAGGGAAAGCTGGCAGGGTTACAGCAGCGTTTATGTTACAGAAGCATGGAAAGTTAGTATGGAAGAGTACAGCAGGGGAAGAAAGTACGGAAGAAAGTACCTGGCAAAGAAAAGAAAAGGATGAGAACTATAAGCAAAGATGAGATGGTTTTTTTTTTTTTCTTCTTCTCTTCCTTTTTTTTCCAAGCAAGAATACTAAGGAGAAAAAGATGTATACAGAGTCTCATGTACTCGTAGGGTCTCTGTCTACGGTGGGGCGGACGAAGGGTGAGGATGAAGGCAGGATAGGTAAGGCAGTGAAGGACTGAAAGAAAAGGGCGTTAGGAGGAGGAGGTAAAAGAAAACGGAGGAGGAGGACGAAGAGGAAGAGGAAGAGTAAGAGCAGCAGCAGAACCAGGAATAAGAACAACAGGAGCAGGATCAGCAGGAGAAGGAGCAGGACAAGGTACATGAGGAGGAGGAGGAGGAGGAGGAGGAGGAGGAGGAGGAGGAGGAGGAGGAGGAGGAGGAGGAGGAGGAGGAGGGGAATGTAGCGTGCAGGAGGGTGGCCAGCGACATGCCTCATCGTTCCCCACCAACGACTCGGACAGGAGAGAGTCAGTCTTATTTTCTCAGAGGCTTACAGGTAGACGAGGGAACATGGCTGCCGGCAGAGGAGGAGGAGGAGGAGGAGGAGGAGGAGGAGGAGGAGGAGGAGGAGGAGGAGGAGGAGGAGGAGGAGGAGGAGGAGGAACAAGAGGAAGATGAGAGGGCAAGGAAGAGGAGAGGGAATACCAACAACAATGAAGAACGAAGATTGGTGCGAGGAAGTAAATTGAAAAAAAAAATACCACTACCTAACGACTCTCTTTCACTAATAAAGTTTTTCGTTGAGGGCAGAAACAGGCGAAGCGTAGAACCAAGTGAGTCAAAAGAGTCGTGGTGTGAGGGTTTCTGGGGCGAAAGGAAAGGAGTCCAGCGAGTCAGTCATTAAGTGGAGAGGCGTGAGTGACTAGTGGTAAAAGAGGAACTTTCTCCACGGGAACTTGACGGCATTAAGAAGCAAGTAAGTATGTTCCAGCCCCGCCCAGTCCAGCCTAGCCTTTCCCACCCAGCCTGCCCCGTCCCTCCCAGCCCTGGCCCGGCCCTGCCCCGCCTCACTCTTCCTCAACTTACTGGTCATCGCTTGGCCGCCCATGCATTGCCTGCACGACCATCATCGCCACTCCCGGCCACCAGGAGAGCCAGGGGCGCGTCACGGAATGGAGGGCGTGGCAGCAGTCGTGGGAGCGAAAGTCAAAGCGGGAAATATCCACACGTAAAGCCGAAGACACACACACACAGACACACACAGACACAGACACACACACAGACACAGACACACACACACACACACACACACACACACACACACACACTTTGCTTTGCTGTGGGATTTATCTTTTCTCACAAGTTTTATTTTTTTCGCCCCAGAGAACATTCCCTTCATTCCGGGGTTCCAGCAGCGGTGAGTTTTCAAACCGAAATTTCTTCCTCAGTCTAGGTCGTGCGGGGAGAACAGAAGGGAACCGTTAGTAAGGATGAAGAGGAGGTGGTGGAGAAGGGGGAGGGAGAAGGGGGAGGGAAAAGGGGAAGGGGAAGGGAAAGGGGAAGAGGAAAGATAAGAGGAAGGGAAGGGAAAGGAGGAGGAGGACGGGGAGGAGGAAAAAAAGGAGGAGGAGGAATGAGAGCAGAAAGTGGAGGAATATATGAGCCACAATGGTAGAGAGAGTAGGAAGAGAAGAAGGGGGAGAATGAGGAAGAGAGAGGAGGAGGAGAAAGAGGAGGACGGGAGGGTGAAGGAGGATTAAATGGAGGAACAGGAGGAACAGGAGGAGGGAAGGGTGGAGGAGGAGAGGGTGGAGGAGGAGGTGGAGGTGGAGGAGGAGGAGGAGGAGGAGGAGGAGGAGGAGGAGGAGGAGGAGGAGGGAGTCTCAAAATTACACTAATAAAGTTCACTGAAAGCATTCCTTGGAGAGAGAGAGAGAGAGAGAGAGAGAGAGAGAGAGAGAGAGAGAGAGAGAGAGAGAGAGAGAGAGAGAGAGAGAGAGAGAGAGAGAGAGAGAGAGAGAAAGAAAAAAAAAATACTCCCACTTAATAAGTTTCATAATTATCAAATGTTTGCGCTCAAGGATAATGGAAAGTGAGTGGTTGTCGGTCATAATTTCCCGGCAGGAGACACAAACAATAACATTCGGTGCGTGTGTAATACCCGCTTGCTACACCCAGTCATGGCAAGTCGTATTTCTCCTCCTCCTCCTCCTCCTCCTCCTCCTCCTCCTCCTCCTCCTCCTCCTCCTCCTTCGTTTTTGCAGCCCAACACACACACGACACACACACGACACACACGCCTTCTCAAATAAGGCCAGGCAGACACCTCCTCCCCACAAATATATATATACGAAGCGATGCCAAGCTGCAGACTCTGAGGACAAGTATATCATCTATAATTATGTACTTAAGGCACGAGAGAATTCCTTCGAGGTTAAATACATTCATTGCATCCACAAAATTGCCTAATATATATTGTTTTCCTCGACACGACTTAGAAAATTTTCTTGGGAGGGTTTCACTCAATGAGGCTGTCGTGGCGCTGGACAGTCCCCGGCGGTCCATTAGTGGCAGGAGAAAATAGGTGACAGCGGCGGCTTGTCGTGCAAAGAGGCGGCCATGAGTGCCTGGCGGAGGGGAGAGGAAAGATGGAGCATGGAATGTTGAAGAGCGATAGGCTGGATCATGGCCAGGGGAGGAGTGGGCCATGAAGGATGGGTACATGGCCTTGAATAACCACAAACCGAAAAGGAGGGCCATAATGAGGAATTGTAGAAAGCGAGTTTCAGCCACAGATGACGGAAGAGCGGACCTACGGACAGTGAGGGGACAGAGTGAGGCGGGAGGACGGACCATGATGAAGAACAGGAGAAAAAAAAGACCATTGTGAAGTGCAGGAGAGAGATGGTCCATGGAACGTGGGAGGCCAAGGAAGGCTCAAAGGCCGGCCATGATGAAGAGGTGGAGAGGAGGAGGGAGGGGCAGGATGGAGGGCGACGCGTGGGACACAAGAACACCGTCCGCCCGTGTCCGCCTCACACTCCCCCGGGGACAGAGCGAGTCTATCACTTAACGCCGCGACATAACTGCCCAACGACACGCCAGGAACACAGGAGTCGTGTCGTCCAGCGGGTCAGGAGGACGGAGGACCCACGACTACATACACTCTTCGTCCGGGTTTTCGTTACTCTACCCCGCGACGACACCCCCGCCTGCGTAATGTGCTTGTCTGGTTCAAGGATATCAAGGGTCTGTGTGCGTGTGTGTGCGCGTTTTCTCTCCCTCGTTCTCTCTTGCATTCCTTTCTCATATATTCCTTATCTCTACCATTATTCCATCCACAACGAACACTTGAAACTTTCTCCTCATCCCTCCTTCCTAATTTTTTTTTTCCTACTATATCCTATCAATCACTTTCCCTTTGTCTCTTTTTTTCTACTCACACTAACCTTTCTCTCTTTTTCTCACCATCCTTTATTCCCTTCTGTAAATCCACGGAGTTTTTTTTTCTTTCTATCTTCCCTCATCAACCCTACTCACTCCCATCTCCATTCTCCCTTTCTTTTTTCTATCCTATCTATACATACATCTATCTCGTCAACTCTATCACCTTACTATTCTGTACCTCTCTCCCTCTAACTTTCTTTCTCTTTTCTCTCCTTTCTCCCTTCCTCCCTCGGGCCTTCAGAACACCTCCTTCACTACTGGGCGGGGGTGGGCGGGGCGGGCGCGACGGGGATGCTCACGTCCAATCGTTCCTTACCTGGACACCATCTCGTAAGGTAAGATAGCGACAAGATAACCTGCGGGTGCACTACTTGGCCCGTCCATAATATCGTCGCCTACGGACACTCATGGCTCACGGTAGATAACATCGGGTGCAGGAGATAAGAGCGAGATAAAGGGAGCACGAAGGGTCACTAACAAGGAGAATCGACTCCGGTTTAGGCGTCAACAGGTGGTGATCTTTGTCTGATGGTAACGCGATAGCAAGGCGATAAGAACTAACCTAATAAGATGGTGGTTTT
>JAPQNM010000018.1:6724141-6726641 GCA_029783475.1 Metacarcinus magister
GGAGAGAGGAGGGGGAGAAGAGGGACAGGGCTGGATGAGGGAAAAGGAGGAGGAGGAGGAGAGGAAAGAGGAGGAGGGGGAGAAAGAGAGCACTGTATGGAGTAGAAGAAGTAGTAACCGTAGTAGGAGGAGAAGGAGGAGGGGGAGAACGAGGAGGGGGGGAGAACCAGCACCACAAGGAGGAGGAGGAGGAGGGGGAGGAGGAAGAAAAAGAAGAGGAGGGAGGGAGGGAGGTAAAAAGAAGTCGTGTGACAGACTCCTCATTTTCCATCGGTGTCCCTTGTGTTAATATTATTATAAGCGACGTGATTACTGGGTTTATCCAAATATGTCGTGGTGGTGGGGAAGCGAGACAAAAAAAAACTCACTGCGACCCAGATGACAGCTACGACACGACGAGACGACACGGGGCGGGAGGCGGGGCGACATTACTCACTTTTTGGGGGTGGTGGTGGTGGTGGTGGTGGTGGTGGTGGTGGTGGTGGTGGTGGTGGTGGTGGTGGTGGTGGTGGTGGGGTATGGAAAAGAAACAGACAAGACAAGACAAGACAAGAGAACGAGAGCGAGAGAGCGAGAGAGAGAGAGAGAGAGAGAGAGAGAGAGAGAGAGAGAGAGAGAGAGAGAGAGAGAGAGAGAGAGTACAAAAAGGAATGAGTTTTATATAGTACACACGTAATGTCTCCTCAATAATTATAGTGGATTCTCCCGGTACAGCAGAAGGCGTCGGGCGGGGTGAGGCGGGGTGAGGCGGGCCTGCTGTGTGGTCCCCGACGCGGCTTCAATATGAGAAAGGAAAAGGGAGAGGATGGAGGAGGATGGGGAGGAAAGGGTGGGAAAGGGGAGAGGGAACAAGAAGTTGGAGGAGGAGGAGGAGCAGGAGGAGGAGTAAGAGGAGGAGGAGGAGGAGGAGGAGGAGGAGGAGGAGGAGGAGGTAAGTCTAGCTGGTGTGTAATTAATAACAGTGAATGGATTGTAATTGTATGTGTTTTGGCTTTAAAGTTTTGCTCGTTTCTTTTGCGATTCGATTCTCTTTCACTTTATATTTTCCTCGTCCGTTAATGATAGCTATTAATGTTATTGTTATTATTAATATTATCTATTATTATTATTATTATTATTATTATTATCATTACTATTAACATCATTCTTCACACCACTCTATTTCTCTGCCAAACGATAATAGGTGACTACAGATTATGTCACCTGTTCTACGTGTGTGTGTGTGTGTGTGTGTGCGTGTGTGTGTGCGTGTGTGTGCGTGCGTGTGCGTGTAACTTAGTATCGCATTTTTACCTAAGCAGCCAGCATGCACACAGCCAGCCAGCCAACTATTCGACCACAACAAAACCACCAAATAACAAACCATCATCCACACAAAGACTGACCAATAAATATGCAGCCAGACAGACAACTAGCCAGGCAATAGTGACCCAGCACCAAACAGCCAGACAGTTAGCCAGCCAGTCACCCAAATCACCCGATCCAGCTAATTAACAAACTAACCAATTACCCAACTAGCCATCCTGACAAAGAGACGTTAAATAACCTAACTAGTAATCAAAGCAGTCAGACAGCCAATCAAATGAACAACCAGCCAGCTAGACAGACACACAGACGTACAAATCAATCTTTATCATCCAAAGCTCCTCAGCCATTTCCCAAGCCACACCCGCCACTAAGTCATCCCCCAAACCGTCCCAACCCTTCCAGCACCGCACTCAACACCTTCCTCCTTCCCTGAGGCGTTACCTGAGGCTTCAAGGCCAAAAGGTCAAGATCTCGGCCAAGGTTAAGGTCAGGGTTCAGAATACTCTTAAGCTTTTCGATATTACAGGTACACACGCACACACACACATATCTCAGTGTTCACTCCGCCTTGTCCATTTACCTCCTGTTCTTGCTGCCGCCAATACTGAACCACGACGGTCAATAAAAACAGCAGCACATCGACAGCAAAGACGCGGAGGTAGTAAGTTACAACGTGACCACAAGACACACGAGGCGGCGTGGCTTTGCGAGGAGGACCAGAAAAAAAAAGAGGAGGAGGAGGAGGAGGAGGAGGAGGAGGAAAAGTAAGGAGATTCCAATACTAGAAAGATGATGAATACTGACTTAGTAGGAGAAAGTAAAGGGATAAAGAGAAAATAAAGATATGGAAGGAGGAGAGAGAGAGAGAGAGAGAGAGAGAGAGAGAGAGAGAGAGAGAGAGAGAGAGAGAGAGAGAGAGAGAGAGAGAGAGAGAGAGAGAGAGAGAGAGAGAGGAGGGATGGAGGGAGGGTGTAGATTAGATGCAACAGCTGATACAGTAATTCTTCCTGAAGGTGAACCGATGTTGAGTATTTAATTAATGCCTCAAGACCTCCACCTTGATGTCTCTATAAGGAAAAGCCCCTGTCAAGGATGCGGCCGAGGCGATCTTGAACGTGGAGATGAGGTGAAGAAATGAAGCTAAAAGGAAGGAAGGATGTTGTAGATGGGAGATGCGTAGTGTAGTAAGACG
>JAPQNM010000018.1:6731641-6776641 GCA_029783475.1 Metacarcinus magister
GAAATTACATACACATATTATTATAAATATTTAATTACATAATAATTACATATACATATAATGATACTTACATAATAATTACATACACTTATATAATAATACACATACATAATCATTACATAAATATTTACACAAAGTACATATTGAAAAAGATTCCAGACAGTACTCAAATGTGAAAAAACAATTAATAAGAAACACACATATTCGTATACATATTATGTATGGATCAGAGACGTTGATATGGAACAGAGCATATACATTATCACTGAGCTGCCGTTATTTACCTCATAAATTTTAAATCCCCTATATGTTGTGCACAGTAATAACATAGTAATAACATTATAACATCTACAATATGCCTGTGGGCAACCTTAAATCTTACATGAACATACGTTACCCATAATCGTAAGGGCCAGCAGGCCTGTTGTTGTTTGTTCTTCCTATAATAGGTCGTTTCGTCAGCGTATTCGGTGATGAAGTGATTGTGACCTCAGTTATGATCGGACTGGCTGCTGTGGCTGACGAGGGCTCCAATATCTTCGCGCTAACAAATGTTTTATATTTTCATAAGCTATACATTTATAGCATGAACTGGATTATTTTTCAGTTGAGTACAAAGGACAAAGGACATATACATAATGTTATATTTCTTGTATGATGAAATATAGTTACAGATTATGTACAGGTAAACGTTTTTACAAGTCACCAAAAAATTAAAGTCTATGAAAGAAAAACTTATTCTGATTCTGAAGGGAAACTAAAACAAATCACTTAAATACTAAATATGGCAAAGTAAACACTTAAATGCCCACTATATAATATGGAATAATACAACAAGTAAATAACTTACCACGTTTTAGCTATTGGGCCGTTCTTGTTCCTTGTGGTTGATGATGTAGGAAAAATGTTATTTTTCTTCATAATATTCATGTGTTTATTCCGCTTCTCTTACGTCATTTCAAAACTTCTCTGTTACCTTCCAACTCTATTGCAGTGCTTGTAAGTGAACCATATTTCAAATTAGTCACCAGTTTTTGCAGTCGTATGATTTAGACCGAGATGCATGACTTGAAATTGCCACCATATAAAGCTAAATGGCAACTGTATACGAATAGTTGCCAGAAATCACCTGAAATAATAGTTTTGTATTATCATTAAATAATACACATATATCTAACGCATTACGTATATTTGAAGTGTTTACGTATTCCAAAACATTGCCTTATCATTTCAGTAAGCACAGATCTTTATTTGCATCTACATGAAATCACTTATTTGACTTTTGACTCCACAAATGTACCCTATAGCCTGAAAAGGTAGAATGAATCAAAAATACCTTTTTAAGGACCTGTAAAAAGATAGATTTGAGTCATTCTACCCCTTCGGTTGAAGAATAGGATAGATGTATGAAGATCTACCCCATCGTAGTAAATCTACCCTTTTAGAACCCTTCATTTTTTAGAATGTTCCGCCTCCTCCTCCTCAATTTCAATCTTGGTTCCCTCACGACTTCTTCCCCTCACCTTAGCCCATTTCTTACCCCTTCCTGCCCATCCATTCCCTCTTACCTTCAGTCTCAGGCTTTTCCTTCCGCGGCCTCGAGATGGAAGGCGAAGGAGGGCGTGTTATCGATGCTATCAGTGCCACAACACGCTTAGAGGCGACCTGAAGGAGGAAATGGGTGACGTTAGAAAGGAAGAAGGTTGTAAATGGTATGGAATTGTATGTAGTAGTAGTAGTAGTAGTAGTAGTAGTAGTAGTAGTAGTAGTAGTAGTAGTAGTAGTAGTAGTATAGTATAGTAGTAGTAGTGGTGGTAGTAGTGGTGGTGGTAGTAGTGGTGGTAGTAGTGGTAGTAGAAGTAGTAATAGTAGTAAAAGAGGTAATAAAAGTACTAAAAGTGATAGTAATAGTTATTGTAGTAACATCAATAGCATTAGTGTTAGTTCAATATACACATATATATCATCTCACATAAAAATCTAAATTCAAAAACCCTTATTCAGAAAACCTTTATTAGAAGACTTTTTTTTTCTAAACAATATATGGTAATGCGACAAAGTACGTACACACACACACACACACACACACACACACACACACACACACACACACACACACACACACACACACACACACACACACACACACACACAATAGGTTTTCTTCTCCTCTCCTTACTTCGCTTTAAGTACTGAAATCAAGGAAAAGTAGATTTTCAGCAACCTATCTATCTACTTTCTATTTTCCATTTAATTTGTATACAACAAAAAAATGTCATTACAATAATAATGATAATAATAATAATTATAATGATAATGTTAATAATGATAATGGTAATAATAATAATAATAATAATAATAATAATAATAACACATGAAATTGTTCTTTTTCTTCTCCATCTCTTCCTTGCCCCGACACACCTTGATTCTGTGCGTGAGGGAACGAAACACCCCCGCTTCACCTGTACGTGTTCTCTTAATTAGCAGATTCCAAACCTTTCCTCGCCAGCGGTATTCCCTCGTCCCTCGGTCAGGAGAAAAACGCATCAATTAAGCTTTTCAATGGGGAAGGACATCACATCTTCCTTTTATCTCCCACAACACTCTTGCGGAAACAAAAGAGTGAGGTAAGACAGAGAAAAAGCTACCTCGACTTACAACTTCATTCTCTCTCTCTCTCTCTCTCTCTCTCTCTCTCTCTCTCTCTCTCTCTCTCTCTCTCTCTCTCTCTCTCTCTCTCTCTCTCTCTCTCTCTCTCTCTCTCTTATAAATTATCCAAAAAATGGCTCTGAAAACATAAGCAGCAAAGTAATCTAGACGGTGACTACTGTATAGTGTTGTGCTTGAACCCTTAGGTGACGGAGCTGAATTAAAGGTGTTGTTAGGTTCTTAGCTCAATCGATAGCACTAGAAATTCAGCTTCCCTTACGTGAAAACTCAGGTAGACGAACAGTTACAGGTAGATAGAAACGAGGACAGAGACAAATAGTGAGGAGCATAAACTGATGAAAAAGGAGAGACTAATAAGGTTGATATTATTTTGACTGATTGTCTATTCGACTAAAATGACCAACGGATTAAGATTGAAACAGTTATAGATCCAGACATGCAAAGAAGGATATTTTCAAAGCATAGAGAATATATAGAAAATTACAAAATGTAGAATTATGAGGGATGTATAAAAATGAAAATAAAGTAAGAAGGAAACGAAGAAAGATACGATTAAGTAAAAAAAAGGAAAAAATATCGAAGCATAGATCAAAGGACACGGACGAACAGCAGCAAAAATATACATACAGATAGATATGCAAAGAAAAAAAGAAAAACAGAAAAAAAAACAGATGGACAGACACACAAAGACGGAGAAAAAAAGTAATATAAGAATAAAATATGCACAAGCAAGGTGAGTGGAACTAGAACATGAAGAAGCAAGAAAGCTGAAAGAAAGAAACATGAGTTATAAGAATACAAGACAGCCAGACAGACGTAGTGTGAAAACAGACACTGAGAGACAACCACACAAGCTAAGTCAGGCGGGAAAATAATTGAGAACGGGGAAGGATACGGAACAAAATTAGAAGAGTCAATATTAAAATGATAGGACAGATGGAAAGACGTAATACAAGTGCAGGCTGATTATATTTTACTCGCATTAATTTAGTGTACACCGAAAGCGATATTCTATGACTCGGCTTAACAGAAAATGAAAATATAATGGAGGGCTATAGTATTTTAAGAATGTCTTTGAAGATATTCTACTACTTTCTATCAACCAATGTCTATAATCTATAACTATAATACTTACATTTTTCAAGAAGCATATAGTATACAAATATTATCTTTTTTGTTCTTTTGTCAGGACGAGTAGATGTAACAAAGCAATACATTTACTGGAATATTTAGCCAGGAACAGAGATAGTTGTGAATAAAACAATCTAGCAACTGTGGATTTCCCAAAGATTACAAGGTCCTAGTTCTGATAGCTGCAGGCTGGCGTTATCATTTAACGGAAGCATAATTTATTACTCCTAGATTGGTTTTGCCGACTGTATACAAAACTTGAATACACGAGGGAAACAATAACTGATTATTTTCATAGAGTTACCCGTGATACATACTCTTGTGAATAGAAGTTTAAGAAAATGTCTCCAACGGTAAGGTGAAACTATTGTATTCAGGTTCGTGATCGCAATGTCTTTGATATGTAATGGGTAATCACGCTCTCCGCAGATTCAATTATACATTTTTGCGATCCTTTATTACCAGTATCACCTGAATAACCTGTAGTGTACTTGTGTGCTAACATATTTGCTTGTTTGCGTGTTCGCGTGTGTGCGTGTGTGTGCGTGTGCGTGTGCGTGTGCGTGTGCGTGCGTGTGCGTGTGTGTGTGTGTGTGTGTGCGTGCGTGTGCGTGCGTGTGTGTGTGCGTGTGTGCGTGTACGTGTGTGCGTGTGCATGTGCGTGTGCAGTGGCGGTACTGGCATTTCTGGCGCCCCAGGTGAGAACATACAAAGGTGCCCCCTCCACCTTCAGTGGATTTTTGCTACATTCAGTAACAAAACAGTTGTTACCTAACATTGTTTGCTAAGCCTTGTCAGTGCTAGCAGCGGATTTGTTAGGTTTTATGAGACACTTTTTGCTAGCGTCTGTTAGTAAACATTGCTTGTTAAGGCCTTAATAAAAAGTTACTGATTGTCGTATTATAGCTGACTGACCATGCTGTGTCGCCCCTTGCCACAACTGGCGCCCTAGGCGGCTGCCTATAACCCTTATGCCCAGGACTGCCACTGACTATACTTACATTCCAATTCCATTTTACTAAAGCTCAATAGAAAGCACGTCTTTTACTCTTTCTTGACTATTCAATACATTTTTGACGTAAACCTCATACTTTTGGAGTTATTGAAAAAAATATGATTTCAGCCAAGAGGTGGGAAAACGTATTTTAGTTAGATTAGGTTAAGGTTTTTGTTAATATAACAACACAAATCATGAAAATTGGTAACAAAGGGTTCTAAGGCATACTGATCACGAATCTGGAAATAGATTTGTCATTACTATAATACTTTGTATTTTTCATTTTGTGGCCTGTAAATTCCACCAGAATTGAGGTCGAAGGAGTTTTTTCTCATTTTACTACGTAAATATTAGTCCTACAGGAAAATTGCATATAAATAAAGTTATGGAGTTTGATAATGTCTATCTCATACTGTTATCATCTTTCCAATGATTAATATTTATGAAGAAAATTAAAATGATGTGAAAGATATTATTGCATAATACTTTACACTGCTACATCTTTAATTACTTCCCAATTTCAATTTCCCATAATTTAATAGAACGAGCGTATTCTGTTCTTTCTTTTATATTCCATACGTTTTTTACGTAAACCCCATACATTTCAAGTTATTTCAAAATATATGATTTATGTAAAAAAACTCTCGGGGTGTACCCTACAAAATTTCATGGAAATTTCCATACCTCCGAATTTAATGTAAATTGATACAATGAGGTTTTCGGGCATGCTGATCACGAATCTGGAATTAGATTTGTCATTACTATAATATTTTGTATTTTCCATTTTATGACCCGTAAATTTCACCAGAATTGAGGTCGAAGGAGTTTTTTCTCATTTTACTACGTAAATATTAGTCCTACAGGAAAATTGCATATATATAAACTTATGGAGTTTGATAATGTCTATCTCATACTGTCATCATTTTTCCAATGACTCTAATACTTATGAAGAAAACTTAAATGATGTGAAAGATATTATTGCATAATACTTTACACTGCTACATCTTTAATTATTTCCCAATTTCAATTTCCTATAGCTTAATAGAACGAGCGTCTTCTGTTCTTTCTTTTATATTCCATACTTTTTTTACGTAAACCCCATACATTTCGAGTTATTTCAAAATATATGATTTATGTAAAAAACTCTTAGGGTGTACCCTACAAAATTTCATGGAAATTTCCATACCTCCGAATTTAATGTAAATTGGTACAATGAGGTTTTCGGTCATGCTGAACACGAATCTGGCCTTATTTTCCTGATTATTCTAATATCAAACTGTATTTCACCCTTGCTTGCCTAATAACAATAATGAAATAACCATTATTTAACTTTACTGGCTAATGCTGGTCTCATATGACATAAATACATAGAGATGACCTATTCTAATTCTACACAATTTAACCTATAAGTGTTATTTGGTTTCCATATCTTGAACTGTTAGCGAATTAAAAGTGATTAAAACCGATTAAAAGTTATTAAAAGTACTTATTACATTCCTTCAACTATACACCAACAAAACACACTCAAAACACACTTATACACACCCAAAGACACCCAAAGCACACTTAAACACATCTAAAATCACCCCACACACCGCCAAAACACACTTATACATACCCAAACACATTCAAAGCACACTTAAACACATCCAAAAACACTCCACACCCCGCCAAAACACACTTATACAATCCAAACAAATAACCAAATAACACCTATACGGTAAATTGTGTAGAATTAGGATAAGTTAGGTTTTATGAGACACTTTTTGCTAGCGTCTGTTAGTAAACATTACTTGTTAAGGCCTTAATAAAAAGTTACTGATTGTCGTATTACAGCTGACTAAC
Source organism: Metacarcinus magister (assembly GCA_029783475.1). NCBI lineage: Eukaryota > Metazoa > Arthropoda > Malacostraca > Decapoda > Cancridae > Metacarcinus > Metacarcinus magister. The sequence continues at coordinate 6,738,285 of JAPQNM010000018.1, forward strand.
CATGCTGTGTCGCCCCTTGCCACAACTGGCGCCCTAGGCGGCTGCCTATACCGCCTATGCCTAGGACCGCCACTGTGCGTGTGCTTGTGTGTGTGCGTATGTGTGTGCGTGTGGGTTTAAATCATATTGGCGCCATGAAAATATAAAATCAGTAATATATTAAACAATCACAGTTAATCTAGTGAAGACAAAGTTTACCATCGACATGAATCATGGCTCCAGGTCTGCCAAACACTCGCATCTATGTGTAATGCGGTCTGTCACAAAGCCTCAAGGCACGTCCACTGAACACAAATACTTCCAGGTACATGTATGTGTTCTCCTCAGCGCTACAGGCCGGTTCCTATAGTTCCTCAAGTTATGGTGGAGTCATCCCACTTCCCGTCATGTCATCTGCCCGGTGCGTCATTTGGTGGGAGAGGCAACACCCTGCCCCACCGCTCCCCCTCGCAGGGCTTTATGATCATTGTCTAACTCAGGAGCCACGGCACGCTGACATCGAGGGGGTGAGGTAGGAAGATGGGACGATGCGTGCGTGGTATAGTCTGCGCAGGGACATGATAATGGTGGTGGTGGTGGTGGTGCGGTGGTGCCACACCTAGCGTCCTGACCCTTCTCATGACCATATTATTAACCTCATAGCGTGAGTGTTGTCTATATTATCGACGCATACAATATCCCAAGTCTCACTATAGTCAAAGAATCACAATTATCACCACGTAATTCTGGCAACTACCTTCCTCCCCTCCCCGCCTTTCCTTCCCTTCTCACTCCCTGTGCCCTGCTCCTCGACATGACACCGGACGCCATTTTGGACGAATAGCACAACTAAAGCAAATTAAAACTATATACACAAATTCATGACAGATTTGATTATTCTAGCTATTACATAACAATACATACACACACACACACACACACACACACACACACACACACACACACACACACACACATATACGTCAAACTTACCATCCGTCACCTCAGTGGCCGCTCCCTGCCCCTCGCTGGTGGCTTGAACCATCAGGGCGGCGGCCAGTGGCCCTCAGATCAAGTGTGGGATGCGACACTCACTCACTGCTGTTACGTGGTACGAACACACCACCGCACGACTACCCGCCACACTAACAAACAAGTGTGGGATGCGACACTCACTCACTGCTGTTACTTGGTACGAACACACCACCGCACGACTACCCGCGACACTAACAAACAAGTGTGGGATGCGACACTCACTCACTGCTGTTACTTGGTACGAACACACCACCGCACGACTACCCGCGACACTAACAAACAAACTAATGCCGTCATCGGAGTCGAATCCATAGAGAGCAGTTCTTCCAACTCATGAAGCAGCGGATTGAACCGTCATCAAGAAAATGGATTCTTTCTTCACTTCAAATATATATTTCTTGCGGTTAAAGAAATTTAAAGTCTTTAATAAGTAATAGTAATTTATTTAGGTTAGTTTACCAACGTAATGTTCTTATTTAGTTAGGAAAATTATATAGTTAATATAAGTGGAAATTTTTGTCAGGCGACATCTGAAAACTGTAAGGAACCATTTGTATCATAGAAAAGGCAGTAATTAATAGGATAACTACTGAAAAACTGATATTTCCACGATCTTATGCCGCAAAATGAAGCGAATCATATTTATTTCCCGTTTGTAATATCGTCATCCGATCTGTTTGTTGGCTTCACGTCTGCCAAACATTCACATCTATGTGTAATGCGGTTTGTTACAAAGCCTCAAGGCGCGTGCCTAGAAACACAAGTACTTTCAGGTATGTGTTCTCCTCAGCGCTACGGGCCGTCCTCTATAGAGAAAAATACTCGCACATAAACCTAATACGTTGGTTACTTTAGTTATGGTGCAGCAGTCACCTCACTTCCCGGGACCTGGAGTGGTGGAGTCTCCCCAGTGCGTCATCTGGTTGGAGGCATCGCTCCCCCGTAACCCTGGCGGTGGTGCATGATCATTGTCTAGCTCAGGGGCGTTACATTTCACCAGCGTTTAGGTTTTATTACCCAACTTCTCGTTATGTTCAGACATAAATATTCCCGTGGGTTAAAATGAGCTTCATAATACGCATTTGACTTGAATGCAGACATCTTCGAGTGCTGCTTTTTCCGTCCTAAGCATTACAGCCAAACACTGTACTGGAGAACACTGCCTCAGCACTCCACTTACTGTGACCCGAATTTTATCAAGCGTCGTCATGGCTATGTGCTAAGCAGTATCTTAATTTACTTAGCGCAGATTCATATAATACTATAAAATATGCCAAAAATGTGACGCAACCGACATACTCTGCATGACCAAAAATGTTGCCCAGTTCATTGTGTGGGCCATTAGTGAGCATGTTTTGTGTTATGTTCTGAGTCTATGTGCCATGAATACACCGGTGCACCGAGGTAAAAAAAAAACATCTAAAAGGTAACAAAATAAAATAATACAATTGGTCATCTTTGGCCTCGTTTTTATTAACAGTGACCTTCATCCCGCCAAGGTCACACAGGAGGAAGGGAGAAAGGGGTAGAGGGGTAGGGGTGACACGTCCTTGCTATAAGTTTCATTTGCTACACTAAACGCTGAACATTACCAAACGGCAACAGAAAACGTAAAGCGGCTGCTGATGCGGACAAAACACACATACACACACACACACACACACACACACACACACACACACACACACACACACACACACACACAGTACGAAGGCTCAGGGCCCTGGGGACACCGGCTGCTGAGCTAAAGGGAGTATATACTTTCTTCATAATCCCTAAACTCATCTCTGAACCTCACACAACAACACCAGTTTGAGAAGGTTCAGAAACGAGCTCGTAAGGTCATCCTGGGCCCTGCTTTCGGTGACTACGCGAGTACTCTCTCCACTGTAAGTCTGCCCAGACTGTCTGTCAGACATGAGGAGGCCCTTAGAAAATTTGGTAAAGGCCTCTTAAAACACCCACGACATCGTCATCTGCTTCCCTCCCCCCTCCCCGATGCCCCTTCTCCCGTTCATGCTACAAGACACAGCAACATATTAATTCCTATTAAAGCGCCGAGAACTGACTGCTTTAAGAAGAGCGCGATCCCTTCCATAGTACGCTCCTTAAACACTTTGTAGATTTAGTTATATTCTAGAATATTGATTCCTTTTCTATGTATAGTTTCAGTCTATGACTGCCATGTTAATAAACAGTTTATTATTATTATCATTATTATTATCATTATTATTATTACTATTACTATTATTACTATTATTATTATTATTATTATTATTATTATTATTATTATTATTATTATTATTATCATCATTATTATTATTATTACACACACACACACACAAACACACACACACACACACACACACACACACACACACACACACACACACACACACACACACACACACACACACACACACATTCCGCCAGCAATAATACTTAAATGGATAAAGAAAACACCTCATTAACCCGTAGTCACAAACAAGATACAGATGAAGCCGTTGATTTCAAAATGCATCCCCATGTATGATGCGCTCTGTTCTCTCTCCCTTTAAAAAACAATACTGTAAAACTTGTGACTGACGAGCTTAATGAAGGAGAACATTAAGACGAGTACACAGCTCTCGTTTTGCGCCTCTTAACCCTTGATTTATAACCCTAATAAAAAAAAAAATATCTAAACCTCTTAATTAAGGCTTGTGTATGCATGTAGTAGTACTTAAAGGTGAAAATACTGTACATTTCACGAGGAGTTACAGTCAAAATTACAGTGTCAGGAATTGTTACAGACATCGATAGACACAACACGACGAGACGAAGTGAATGAATAAGTAAATGAATGAATGAATGAATGTATGAGACACAATAACACAACCGAGCAATAATGAAAACAAATGAGAGAGACAAGCAGTAGATATAGTCACATGAAACTCAGCATTTCCTGTTACATTTCCTAAGGCTTCTCGCGTGCCAGCTTCACTACATGTCCTAACCTAGTTTTTTTTTTCTTTCTCTCCCGGAACGTCACGAAAGTCTTGCATAAATCGAGCAATCTCACTTTCACACCGTGTCTCCCAACCTCCTCCTACTCCCTCCCTCCATCCCTCCCACAGACGCCACTCCCTTCCTTCCTTCCTCTTCTCTTATTTCCTCCCTTCCCTGCCTCGCTTTCTCCCTCACTCAAGCACACATTTAAGAGCACCGTTGAAACATTCGTTCTCCTCCCCTCCCCATCCCCTCATCCCCCTTGTCTGCCTCTCTTCAGCGACGTGTGATTGAGGAGTATGTCACAGTCTTCGCCAGGTAACAGTGAAAGAGAAAGAGAGAGAAAGAGAAAGAGAAAGAGAGAGAAAGAGAGAGAAAAAAAAATGAAAAGAGAAGGTATAAATCGTGCTCATCATAGAGTCGAGGAAGGAAGGAAATGATATTAGAGAGAAGCGTGATCCAGCTCAACGTACGTGTGTTCAAGTCTCGGTATCTGTTTCAGTCGCCGCCTAGAATGACTTAACGTGAAGTGGGAATTACAACAACAATGACAACACGTGCGGCGAGGATTGGTGAAAGTAGAAATGAAAAGTTTTTTTTTTTTTCTGCTTTACACTTTTTTTATTTTTTTTTATTTCATTGTTAGATGATCACCACGTTTGTTTTGGGAAGAAAAGAAAAGAAAAGAAAAAAATGCCGCCGAGGTAAATTACTTGACTTGTTTTAGTTATTTTTGTTTCGTTTCTAAGAGAGAGAAAGAGAGTTTAGGTAGTTCGAGTCTTAAAGATTGTTACAGAGTCAAGGTGAAAGATAATGTATGCATGTATTGTATAACTGAAGCTCGCACGTGCATGCACACACACACACACACACACACACACACACACACACACACACACACACACACACACACACACACACACACACACACACACACCATTATTATCGATTCTTTCCGTCTCTGTTCGCTGCCTGTGATATGCCTCCTCCTCACCTCCTTCAGCGATCCCCACGGGCGGTGCAGGAGAGTGTCACTTCCTCCTCCTGCAGAGTCGAGTGTGCGAGACTAACAAGCGTCTATTAATTTTGATTATACTGACAAGCATCGAATAAACTAAACCATATCTCACCTTCTGGGGAACTTTTGTCCATTTATATATATATATATATATATATATATATATATATATATATATATATATATATATATATATGACTCGCTCACTAGAAACTGTGATATAATAAGTTCGTGTTCAGTTTTCGATGACGAATTTTTACAGAAAACTTTGATTCTGCAAAAGGTGAGCCACACCATGGGAGTCAACATCAACGTGGCCACGCCCGCTCCTGCAGCCCTGTGCACGCCGGGGACAGTTAAGTGAAACACCTCAACTCACTGCTCTGATATTCCTTACGAATACTGAGATATGTATGGGTCGTCTTTTATAGTAAGCAACACTGTAATGAAAGACAAACTTCACTTAAAATTCACAACCAAATAACCTCAACACAGCTTGAAATGAATCACTGTTAGCTTCAAAGCCATTTAGATTAAGGAAAGCTTTTGTTGCAAATTATTGCCTTCAGACTGACAAGAAAAAATATCCGTCACTTTTAACAATAACCGCCGTGTCGATACACGTGAAAGCCAAAGTCAACTGTCTGACACTGTGGTCAAGGAATAAAAGAATCTGCTGCTTCAAACTGTCATCGTGACGCTAAAGAAAGCCTCACAGCCTTCTATACTACAGCTGCTGCAGTGATGTGAGGTTTTACCTCACCTGGCACCGAGCGTTGCTGTGCTTCACCACATAACAGGACCAGACTGGCACCGGTTGTTGTATTGCCGTTAACTGTACACACAGGACGCTGTATGAAGCATCCATCTTTTACTGCTGCGTCCGCCACCATTACCACACACAATAACAATAACGACAATGCTACTTTAAACACTTCACTGACATGTCTTTCACCAATAAAACGCTCAACACAAAACTGTGGCTTCCTGCCACGAGTGGTCAAGGTGACCCAGTGGTCACAAGTCACTCGCAAAGGGCCTGACAATGCCAGGCCGACAGCGGCTTATCATCAAGAGGTTTAAAATGAACGACACGTCAACCGACAATCCTAACACCCATTGACACTTGGGTCACGCGGTGCACTGGAAGATAACATGAAAGTACCATTATGAATACACCACCTGTCCGCGCCACCACAGGATGTGTCCAGAGTGTACATACAAACACAACAACACATAAGGACTTATAGGCAGGAAAATTAACACTTCCATAAACTAACATTACCGTTGCTTAACGTCATTCCCAATTCATATACACACAAAAAAAAAGCAATCAGCTTCGAGGAATAGAGTCTCGGCATTAAGAACGAGTTACTACTCACGCGACCATCACAGAACCACCAAGGCTCTCTCTCTCTCTCTCTCTCTCTCTCTCTCTCTCTCTCTCTCTCTCTCTCTCTCTCTCTCTCTCTCTCTCTCTCTCTCTCTCTCTCTCTCTCTCTCTCTCTCTCTCTCTCTGCACGGGGGTCGTGGCTGTCTCTCCCTGCTGGACTCTACAAAACACTACAACTATTGTGACCTAGTGCCACACACTGCCTCCTTCCGTAAGGACTCCGCTGGGCTATCAACTCTTGCTATAGAAAACTGTAGTTTTATAAAACCAGTTATATATTTGTCTTCTCACTAAGCTACACTATAAATACATATAAAACAGCGTGCAACGTTTGTATCAACGTCGTACATACATACATGCATGCAGACATACAAGTACGTACACACATACATACGTACATACGTCAATACATACATACGTCTTAATTACTTAGGCCGCTCATATTAATCTCTGTCTCGTTATATAGAGTATCAACAACTATCAACAGCTCTTCTCATACATCTGTTTACTCCGGCCAAGAGTAGCTAGTCAGTCTACACATCGAAACAAGTCTATTTCTACATGTAGTTTCAATGTTGGTGTGCTACAGTTACTTATTTCTCTAAATGTGAAATCCATGATCTGTTCCTCATCTTTAACCTTATCAAGAGGGAAATTCTTTCAACACCAGGGTAGGAGGGCGAAGAGAAAGGGGGTCTGGGCACCTTGGTTCTTAATTCTCATGGAAAATTTCCTTATTGAGGCACTACATGCTAATTTCCAACACACTCTAAATACTCAACTTGATTTCCTTCTTTAAACTTCAACGCACCGCCACAGTCCATATGAAGGAAGTGTCCTAATCCACAGCGCCTTGACAATACTATTATGTACTCTATTATGTTACCCTTGTAGGTCCTGCTCACTCACATCGGTACGGTCAGTGCTTCTGCCTAGCGACCAGCGGTGTAAGCGTGACCCACACAACACCACGAGGCGAGGACATCACTCAGACACTCATCACCTCACCAAAAGCTGGTTCCTGCATGGTGTGACATCTTCTTGTAGAGTGTGACATCTTCCTGCATGGTGTGACATCTTCCTGCAGAGGGCGTGGTGACCAGGAGTGTGAGTGTGAGAGGGAAATTGTTAAAAAAATGAGTAAAGAGGCAAATGTCAAAATCACATTTCCTGACGTGTTCCCTTTCTTCTCACTTCGACGAGATATATAAAGACACTGACTAATAAATGCAAACACCGACGCCGTAAAACAACGGTCAATACTTCAAGAAAGGCATGAAACAGGGACACGAGCCACTACTGATAGAAGAATAAATAAATACGATAAAATAATCATGCATCGGAGCAGGAAAGAGAGAGGTTGAGAGAGGAAGGCGACGAACAAAATAAAACTAGTAAGGAAGGGAAGAATGTTACGTCTTGGTTTTTTTTTTCATGAATATATAAACTAATATATACATAAATTATTAAATTAACACCTAGCTGGAAATATGTAGGGGTAAAAGTTCTACTAATAAATAAAAAATAACAATAAAACATCTAAGTTACCGTTAACATCTTCAGAAAACAAGAGAGTAAAAACAACGAAGAAAACGCCATCAATGCCAACAGAAAAGGGATCAGATTCCATAGTGTTCCCGTTAACGTCCAAGTCACTCCTGCACGTCATGTTCTCTATACTTCATCGTCGCCGCCACCATCGTCGTCAGAGTCATGGTCGTTGTGGTGATGATGCTGCCGCGCCACACAGCAGGAGAAACACTCATCACTAACACAGTTCACGTCACGCATCACACACCTACGTAGGAACACACTAATTACAACCCCGATATTGTAACAAACTTCACAGCGCTTTGTTACGCGTACCTAACAGGGGTCAGCCAGCAATGTGTGTGTGTGTGTGTGTGTGTGTGTGTGTGTGTGTGTGTGTGTGTGTGTGTGTGTGTGTGTGTGTGTGTGTGTGTGTGTGTGTGTGTGTGTGTGTCCTCGTGGAACACATCATCAATACTAAGGTGAATACTGACTTCGAAATCCAAAGCTACCACACAGGTAATGATAAGGGTCAAAGTGGAGTGGATTTAATGCATACTGAAGGACTGAATAAATTAAATACTTCTTGTTTGGTCTATCCTAAATGACTACGAAGACTACGAGGCGACACACAGCCATTCTGGAAAGCAAACACCATAGGAAACTAGTCAACTATGTGTGCGGCTTCTGATATCGAATTTGGTGTTCCGCTGGGAGACGCGGAGGTCAGCAGGTGAGGCAGCGGAGTCTGCGTCGCATAGCGGAAGTGTGCGGGAGAGAGAGCAACCACTTTCGGAGGCCCGTGAGAAATACACACGAGATAACTAGCAGGGCGCCCATCAGACTCAAGAGATCTGGCAGCTCTTGGAAGAACACCGCCTGCCAGATGAAGGCAAACACCACGTCCGCCGTCCGCGCAATGGAGACGGGGCCAGCTTGCTCAAGTTGAAGCGCCTTCGTCAAAAGAATCTGTCCCCCGAAGCTGAAGACACCAATAGCCAGGATCAAATAACGTTCGTAGCCGCAGCGAGGAACACAGAAGTGGCCGCTGATCCACGACACCACCGGCGTCAGACACAACGCCACTATCGCAAAGTTGGTCATGATCACAGAGAAGTGGAGGCCCTTCAGCACCCGCAGGATGACGTACACGTTGGCTGCGACGACAGTGGCTCCAATGGCCGCCGCTACGCCCCACCAGTTCTCGTTGGTGTAGGCGTCAGATAGCGATCCGAAGATGACTGGAGGTCGAGCGATGAGAACCACCCCGGCGATGGTGAGGAGGATCACAACGCCATGGAAGAGACCGCAAGGCTCCCCAAGGAACACTCGCGCAAACACCGCCACAAACACTGGCACGCTGAAGATGATGACAGAGGCGTCGGCGAGTGGCATGTGTCTGAAGGCGTAGAACTGTAGCATGAGCGACACGGCGCCCACCACGCCGCGAAGGATTAGCATGAGGCGTCGTCCCTTGGGAAAGGGCGGGTCGGCGCGACGCACTATCAGCGGCAGCGTCGGCAGGAGAATTCCGAGGAACCTGAACACTGCCAGTTCCATGGGATTGATGTCACCCAATATCTGCCGAAAGCAACTTAGGTTACTTGAGGAGAATGTGGGTAAGCCTCATCCTTACGTCTCAAAACAACATCAAATATATTCTAACTAGTAATACGCAGCATAGTAAGTATACTAAAAATTCACATGACTTCGTTAAACATGTGCTGGGCCTGGAAGCATTATACAAGAATCCTCTGTTACAATCTGAGAAAAAACTGTTATAAGAGGCACTGACCTTGACAATGAGGGAACACAGGGAGAAGAACAGCGACGAGATGACAGCCATGAAGAGTCCCAAGTGGGGCAGGGCGCACATCCCCTTCCGTCCTTCCGCCACCTCCTGCTGCGTGGACGAGACACATTAACACAAACAGGAAAAGCTGTGGAATCGTGTCTATTATAATCAGTCATAAAGGAAAGTTATAGGATACGCTAAGCTATGTTTTACTCCCGAGTTTCTCCTCATCCTCTCTGACCCTACAACCTGTAATGGCTGAAGAACCCTTTCCGTGAGACTGAGGGTCGACTGGGACATCCGGGTTATCATAATTTACCTCCACAAGTTAGATGTTTCCAGGGAAAGTAAACCCAACACTCATAACAGAAACACATACACGCATTCACTTCATCTGTGTCACTCCTCTCATTTCAAAATATGTTACTCTATCATGTATTATTTGCTTAAGAGAGACAGAGAGAGAGAGAAAAAAAAACAGTAATGTAAGCGAAATAAATACCCATAACCAACCTGTCGCAGTGGGTAAGGGTGAAGGACATCATTAGAGGTTGGCTGGTGCTCTGTCTCCACCAGCGGCTCCAACTCATTCCCTGTGTCCGGGCCGGGGAGGAGGTGGTCGTGGTGGTGGGCGTGGTGGGAAGGGAGTTGGCGGTGGTGGTGGTGGGCGTGTCGGATCATTCTCCAGTGGCGTCACCGTATCTTTAGTCCGCCCACTCTCCGGCTCCTGCTGCTGACGGCGCGGCTGCTGCTACTACTGGTGGTGAAGGAGGTGGTGTTGGTGGTGCTGGAAGAGGAGGTGGTGGTGGTGGTGTTGCTGCGGCCTTTGAACACACCCATCATGTCTGCAAGAAAGTACAAGACAGGGTGGTGTTTTTTACAGGAATTAAGATGATCAAGCACAGGTTTTATAATAGTACACGTTTGTAGAAAATCTTTGATAAGGGTGTCAAGCAGAGGGAAGAGACGCTCTCACTCATCCTTGTCTATGGTGAGTCCCGACAGGTGGCATTATAGTTTATTTTCTAAATCAAATATTGTTTACTATTTTTTAGGAAGAGTTCTGGACGTCAGGAGTCAGGAAGCCAATTTAAAAAGCTAATAATGAAACGATGCACTAAACCATTATTTTTTAGACAAGGACATGTTGGCGTCTCATTAGCAGCAGGTGTCATAGCACCTGACATTTAGGTTCATTCTGATGTGCAATGATTACTGGTTGGTAGAGAAGACAAGGAATCAGCTGTTTCAACATTTTATGCACTGATCATTCTTAATTATTATCCTGAAATGTGTTTGTATTTTTATATGTTTCTTCTTTTTATGTGGATAATTTTGACTTATGAAGGTTCGTTTCGGTATCTGAAGGGAGCAGGGCCGCCAGTGTCGCGTTGACTCTACCTAATTAGACACATGCAGAGTGGTAGCGTTGGCAGTGACGGTGGTGGTGGCAGAGAAGCAAACAGACCCCAGAAAAAAATACCTCTGTATATATCGGTTTTCATGGAGCTGTTTGTCCTTCATGACCCAAATTGTGACCCTAATGGAAACTTATGTATAAATCAGAATAACTATGCAATATAATCAATTATTTGTTTTGTCTGCTAGATGATTAAAACAAGCAAACTAATAACACTAAAAACCAATTGTTTCCTCCCAATGACAATACTGTACACGCTATGCCTTGGGTCACGTCCCACGAATCAAATCTGACTAATAATAACTTTACAAAGCCAATTATTTTTACGAGGCCAAAAACGATTTATTCTGAGTGAATAAATACATATAGTAAACGGTAAAAACTCCTATTATTCGATGGCCTTATCCTCTCTTTGCTTCAGTCCCGGCAATCCAGGAACAGGCGCAGACGAGACACATTACTAACAAGAGAATGAACCAAAAAAAAGTCAACAGTCAACGATGAGGATGAAAAAAAAATCCCCGAAGCCATTGTTCAGAGAAAGTTCGAGGTCGACTCGTCCCTCGTTGCCGGACAAAGGATAGAGGTTCGAGGAGCAGCGACCTTCGGGAGTTTTTAGTGATATTACTCCCATTGCTGGAAACTCCGGTAAGAAACTCCAGCGAGAGGGTCGGTAACTTTCTGACACCAGGCGCAGAAAGGCAGGTGATGTACTTTGAGCTTGTGGATATATAAGATGATGATTCTCAATGTCTCTTGCTTAATTTTGCATCTGTCTAGCTATGATTCATGTGTGTGTGTGTGTGTGTGTGTGTGTGTGTGTGTGTGTGTGTGTGTGTGTGTGTGTGTGTGTGTGTGTGTGTGTGTGTGTAAAGCACGGATGGATGAAAGGCTGGATGGTGGGTGAGAGAGAACGTTCCATGATTACACGAGTCATATGTACTTAAATTTGTCCTTCCCTTCATCCTTGACGTCCACCTCCCTTCCCTTCCCTTCCCTTCCCTTCCCTTCCCTTCCCTTCCCTTCCCTTCCCTTCCGTCCACCTCCCTCCCTCTCTCCATCCTGTTTTCTGACCATCACTGGTTTTCTCTGGACTCCTACTCTTCATACTCACTCTCTCACACACACACACACACACACACACACACACACACACACACACACACACACACACACACACACACACACACACACACACACACACATACACACACACACACACACAGACACACACATACATACACATATATAGAAAAAGTAAGTAAGAGAGAGAGAGAGAGAGAGAGACTGATAGACAAATAGACAGGTATATAGACAGGTAGGAGAGGCCTTGGTCAGCATCAGCATTGAGACAAGCTTCCCTTACGACACCACGCCTTTAAAATACATTCATAACCTGTAATAAGGACGTCACAGGCTACCTCACACACACACACACACACACACACACACACACACACACACACACCACACACATCTGGAGCAATAGAGACGGCAGAATAACAGAAAATAAAGATAAGACAAATTATAACACCATCTACATAACACAAAGATATAACAGACAATGTGATCAAATAAATACATAAACAAATAAATTACTTGAACATATATATATACATACTATTTAACCACGTCTTTCTCTCCTGAAGTGTCGTGCAAGCAAACAAAAAACTAAAAGCAAGGACTCAGGTGAAGACAAAATGACAAAAAACATCAACAAACTTTAATTTAAGAATAACACAAAAAGTCTTAGTTAATTTATATATAAAGTCACAACATGAAGACCTGTAATTGTATGTCTTGAAGGATAACACGTACACACACACACACACATACACACACACACACACACACACACACACACACACACACACACACACACACACACACACACACACACACACACACACACACACGTCATGATAGAGTAAGACAAGAAGTTGCTTTAAATTTTCCTTTTTTCTGTTTTTTTTTCTCATGCTGGCTTCTGTTTCCCTTCATTCTGGGCAACAATGGGACGTCAACAAAAACACAGCCAGGCCTTGATCCCCTAAATGAGAATGTCAGGGAGGGAAGTGTTCATAATTACTACGCCATGCTGTTTGAACTAGAATATAAATTTTAGCTGTAATGATGATGGTGATATCAATAATATTCATAATAAAAAAAAGAGCAACAACAACAACAACAACAACAACAACAACAACAACAACAACAATGATAACGCCGTAGAAGCAGAGGAAGGAAACCCGCTTTACTATGCCAAGGTTATAGTTTCACGTCACACCTTCATAATTTATACTATTTTTTCAACATTATTTATTCTTGATTCTTTCCTCCCTCCCTCCCTCTCCCTCTCTCTCTCCTTTTCCTCTTCTTTACTAAGGTGACCTCGTAATCATAGTTATTTTCTCCATCATCACCCTCAATCCTTCTCGTGTTTTTATATCACTGCCTATTGTGTTCAGTCTCTCTTCCCTCTGTATCCCTCCTTCCTTCCTTCCTTCCTCTTGCTCTCTCTCTCCCTCCATCCCTCCGTCCCTCACCTTTCCTCCATCACGACTCTTCATTTTTAACTTGTACCTTGCTTTCTCTATCTCACTGTTTCACTTGCACTGTTATGTCATTATCTAATTAGAGGGAAGGGGTATATTTTTTTTTCTTCTTTTATCTCTCTCTCTCTCTCTCTCTCTCTCTCTCTCTCTCTCTCTCTCTCTCTCTCTCTCTCTCTCTCTCTCTCTCTCTCTCTCTCTCTCTCTCTCTCTCTCTCTCTCTCTCTCTCTCTCTCTCTTTCTCTCTTATCCTCGTAAATATCAATCCCTCGCCCCCAACATCCTGCCTTTCACCCTCTGGTATACACACCTTTATCGCTTTTCCTTCCCTGGCTCACCCTTACCGACACGCTTCCTTCCTTCACCTTCCTCTTCCCTTTCAAAGTATGTCAACACAGCTCCCTCCTCTGACCATTAGCCCCTTACAGCTCCGCTCACTTCCCTTTCCTTTCCCCACACTCGCTCCCTTCAAACAGACGGCCAGGCTCCTCCAGACACGCATTTCTCTCCCCTTCCAACACAGCTTTCCTTCCCACCCACCCACTGCCGCCTCCCTCACAGCACAGCCCCAGGCGACGGACGGGCTGCGTGTGGTGACTCTCACTCGACGTCAGCACGTGTTGGCGCCCGCACGCACTCACGCGCGCTCCACACAGCCTCCGTTCCCATCCACACCGTTGTTCACGTCACTCCCGCTAACACAACCTCTGCCACACTCGTCCACCCGCCGTCTCACAATCAGGACGCGTTTTTGAGTCTCTTGAAGGGTGAAGGTGGTCCAGTTGTGTGGTGTGGTCCCCAGTGAGTCACAGGGTCCTCGTGCAGTGCCCAGACGGACGTGCAGTGAGATAGGTGACCGGTATAAGAAGGCCACTCGAGCGCCACTTGTCCCTCTAATCTTGTTCCGCGTCTTCTAGATCTGCTGACTGTGACATTACCCATTTGAATACTTACTCCTCTGTGTTTCTTGCCATACATTGGGAAAAGTTGTGTGTCAACTGAGCGTCAGTTACAGACAGGAAGACGCTGTTGTGACGGACGTGTTTATGTTAATTTATTATATGTGTTGAAGTTTCTGTTGATCTAGTAGTTTTGGGACATCGCTTACTAAAAATTCAAAACTTTTCAACCTCGTGTCCAGCGCCTCAAATACCCAGACTGGCCTCCTTTGTGACGTTCAGAAATATCGTGAGAAATGTCTAAGTACGAGAGATTCGATGACGGGGTGGAGGCCACCGCCGAGGAAGGAGTCAACACCAAAAGCACTCAGCAGTACGGCGCGACCATCCCTGCAGGCGACGCTGAAGCACCCGCCGAGCCAACCAAGAAGCGGTGAGTACCTGACGACGGTGATGGTGGTGGGATGGGGGGAGGGAAGGAAGGAAGGAAGGAAGAATTTGACTTTCTTTCCAGTTTTTGTTTTATTGTATTAGTAACAAAGAAGAAAATTGCAAAGGAAGTTTTTTATGCGTTACCTAAGCAATCATCTTTCACGTAGATCACCACATCCGTCCTCTGAAGGAATGAGAACACACTCGGGAATTGGATTTAAAAAGTTATCAGATGAGTTGCATCTGGTCCTCGGCCAATATTGCAGAACACAACACATGTTCTAAAGCGATATTGTAGCCATCAGAAAAAATATATATATGTGTGTGTGTGTGTGTGTGTGTGTGTGTGTGTGTGTGTGTGTGTGTGTGTGTGTGTGTGTGTGTGTGTGTGTGTGTGTGTGTATCAAAAGTAAGAATCTATGTAAGCACACACGTTTACAGTGAATAATACAGTTTGATGAAAGTGATAAAAAGAAAACCTATTGTCATACAGAAACAGAAGCTACGTGAAGAACATGAAGACAATGACCGACATTGGATTTTTCTTCTTTTTAACAAAACGCTTGCAGCGGCATTTATCAAAACTCTTTTCTTTCTTTTCTTATTATTTTCTTGCTCCCATACCGCCTCGAACACACACAAAAGTACTGAAGCAAGAAAGGGAACACTCCGCCCCATTCACCAGCTACACACTGACAATTTTACTGCCACGGCGGCACAGGCGTGACCCGAAGGGGGCTGCTGGTGACCCCTGGAGTCTAGTAGGAGATAGACACAATGCTCCCACCCCTACATACCCCACCCCCTTTCACCCTATCCATTACCTCACCCTACACACCACACTTCTCCCTCCCTACACCTTCCTCAACCCTCATTCACCGCATGAGACGCCCTTCAAACAGCCTCTCACCGCCTCACACTCTGACACAATGGAATGCCAGTCGTTCAGGAGGCGGTAGTCTTTATCATGACGCTGCGAGGAGTGTGACACAGTGACTCCTTGATAATGTAGTGTTTCTGACCAAGATGTAAATGTGACGTGACCTCGAAACACAGAAATTTGCAGAAAAAAAGACTTGATGACTTAATTTACGTAGATAGGAGAAGAGATAAGTGACATGAATTATATATAAATTGGTACAATGATTACAGGACGTATAAAATTATGAAAAAAATTATTTATTTGAATGGAAAAAAAGTTATCCAGTTTGTTTGATTTTCTAAACTCCTTATACACCAGTGAAAATGAACACTCGTAATAGATGTTAACTTCTGCATTTCATGATTATGATAAAAAACCGACACACACACACACACACACACACACACACACACACACACACACACACACACACACACACACACACACACACACACACACACACACACTTATATCATAATCTCTTCTAATCATTGCTTTGTAGTTTCTCAGTTGTTCTCTAACTGTCTTTTTTTTATTCTGGTTTCCTTGTGTTCTTGGGTTGCATCATTGTTGTTTCATTACCACAGAAGGTTATTATTCAGTACCTCCGTCACACCGTCACACCGTCACACCCGCATCTCAGTTACTCAGCAAGACCAAAAACAAGGTGCGTCATGTCACCCAGGGAAGTAATGATGCGGAGGGAATAATACAATAATTGCCTTGATGATACGAATAGTAATGATGATGATGATGATGATGATGGTGGTGGTGGTGGTGGTACCGACATTCAGGCAGGAAAGTAAATAAACTGACAAACAAGCAAATAAATATATCTAAAAAAAATAAACATAAAGAAAAAAAACAAGATTAAGCAGAAAGAAAAAGAGAGAAAAAAAGAACAAGAACAAGAATAAAAAGCTGTAAATTGAACACCTCAATCCCCAAAAAAATATTCATAGCATCAAAAAAACTAAAGAAAAAGAAAATCAGCCACATGTTCATCACAGGTAAACGCTGCCTACCTGTTGAGGGCACGAAGGTGGGTTTGGGTGGCTGTGAGGAGAAAGTATCCACCTACACGAGGGAAGAGGAACACGCCCATTTGCAGAAGGAAGAGGAGGAGGAGGAAGAGGAAGACGAGGAGGAAGAGGAAGAGGAAGACGAGGAGGAGGAAGAGGTAGACGAGGAGGAGCAAAAAGTGGCGGAAGAAATTCACACACTCCTCCCAGAAGCATCGTTATGAAGCGAAGTTCTCGCTATTACGTTATGAGTCAGCCGAGTTGGGGAGAGAGAGAAAGAGAGAGAGAGTGAGTCCTTTAATTCAATATTGAAGGAGAAATCCTTAGAAATCTAATTAAAATCTCTCTCTCTCTCTCTCTCTCTCTCTCTCTCTCTCTCTCTCTCTCTCTCTCTCTCTCTCTCTCTCTCTCTCTCTCTCTCTCTCTCTCTCTCTCTCTCTCGGTGAGCAAAGTGTCTGCAAATGTCATTCAAAATATCCTTGTAATAACTACTTGAACTGTATACAATAACTCTACCTCTTCATCATCATCCTCTCAGCCTAACTCTTCTAACCTGTTTATTGATAGTACAAAAAAAAATTCACAATCAGCTCCAGAAAGAGAAAGAGACCGTGTGAGAAAGTCAGTGGTGGAAGATATTACAAGATGAGAGTAAGCAAAAAAAATAATAAATTGAAACACAAAAAACACAACGTCCCTGAAGGCTTGCTTTGATCGAACTAAACCAGATAAACAGAGAGCCACCTGGAGATCTGGGTGACGGGGGTAAGGTACAGGGTGGAAGGAGGGAGGGAGGGAGGGAGGGAGGTGCAGGAGGATGGGCAGGTAGTACTAAATAACAGGATGACTACATGGAGGTGAAATTTACTGGATGGAGAAGATAATGGAAGATGAACTGAGGAGAGGAGAACAAGAGAGAGAGAGAGAGAGAGAGAGAGAGTTAGACGGAGACACTGACACAGGTTATGAAGCCGAGGTGTTGTTAAGAGAGAAAAGTAACATGAAAACAAAGAAGAGGAACTAGAGAGAAAGTTGAGGTGCCTTACTCGTGTAATAGTAGTACATGGTGACTACAAGTAAAGAGAAGAGACTCCAGCTGTTTGTGGAAAGTTGGAACCGTACTATAGCGAACACAGGTGCATGAAGGAAAATTTACCTGCCCAAAAATGAGGCTGTATGTGGGGTATGTGGTTTTGCTGTTTAAACACTTAAAACAAGCGTCGTGGTGTGTGGTGAAGCTTTAAAACCGTATTATGGGGGAAATATAGAAGAAACCTGAAACTTAGTGTGGTTAGTAAGGCTCTAGGCAGTAAGAGAGAGGGTGACAGATGGTAAAACGAAGGATTAAGGGTACACAAGGAAGTCTTAAAGCAAAATAATGAGTTTCTAGGTAACAAAAAAGAAGCTAAAGACAACACAAACTCATTACATACAACATAAACACTGCACGTCACACGCAGAAACGTCCCTGGTAACACTGAGGCTTTTCAAGGGAGGCAGGAAGGGTTAGGTAAGACAAAGAGAATAAAGAAACACACGGACTCGGAGGTTGGGGAAAGTGTGACGCCAGTGGTCGGTGTGGTCTAATAAATTGTCACCGCCACCCTCAAATTTCACAGGTGCGGCTACGTTTCCAGGTCCTAAAATTGGAATAAGATCATCTCCTTAGCGTGTAAGTCATACGGTGGCGAGTTCGTCTTAATCACACGGGAAAGTTGCGGCCAAGATTCGTATGGGGAAAAAGACGGTGGGACTGGAGAAAGGATTGGCAGAGGGAAGGAGTGCGGGAGGAAGGGTTGGTGAGGGAGATGAAGGTAACACGTTGGACGGATCAACAAAGGAACGATGAAGCTGATTCTTCAATAAAAACATTGCCGTCCACATTTACAGTTGTGGGTGTTTTTTTGTTTTTGTCTTTCTTTCTCGGGAGTTCCAGTTGAGAAGGTGACGTTATAAAGATTAGATCTCTCTCTCTCTCTCTCTCTCTCTCTCTCTCTCTCTCTCTCTCTCGTCTCCTCTCTCTCTCTCTCTCTCTCTCTCTCTCTCTCTCTCTCTCTCTCTCTCTCTCTCTCTCTCTCTCTCTCTCTCTCTCTCTCTCTCTTTTTCATGCAGATATACAAATTTATTCATATGCAAATATCTATCTATCTATTCATCTATTTATCTATCAATCAGTACACACACATACACACACACGCACACACACACACACACACACACACACCACACACACACACACACACACACACACACACGTACATACAAACATACACGCATAAATGCATAAATACATACAAACCTACATACCAGAATGCGAGGTGGAAGGCGTGGATGGCCAGTGCAATGATTGAGGAAGTGAGGAACACCACCTCTGCTGAGTGAGGGAAAGAAGGGGGAAGGGTGCGCTGGAATAACGATAAGCAGTGCCAGGCGGGGATGACGTGGTGAGGATGTAAAGGAAGAAGTGGAGGAGGAAGAGGAAAAGAAAGAAGAGGAGGAGGAGGAGGAGAGAAGGAAGGCAGCGAATAAACACTGACTCTTCCGTGTTACTTTCTAATTTTCTTCATAATATAATCCATTTTTTTTTATCCCGCTAATAAAGAGTTTTCATTCAACTTCCTTTCCTGTTTTATTCCATTAACAACGATTCTTTTTATCCGCCAAATTAGATTGTTGTGCCAGTTGTGGTTTTAGTAATTTGCTCTTTTTTTTCTCTCTCTCTCTCTCTCTCTCTCCCCTCTCTCTCTCTCTCTCTCTCTCTCTCTCTCTCTCTCTCTCTCTCTCTCTCTCTCTCTCTCTCTCTCTCTCTCTCTCTCTCTCTCTCTCTCGCTCTCTCTCTCTCTCGTCTGCTTCACTATCTCATAATTATAACAAATCGGGTTCTCTTTTTTCCTCCACATTTCCTTTCCCTCATTTTTTACAGTGTTATGATTTCAACTCATTTTTATGTCTTTATAAATGTTTTTTTCTTAATCTAATTGTTTTTTCTTCTTTTTCCTTTTGTCATCCATCCTCCTCCTTCCCTCCTCCTCCTCCTCTTCCTTTTCCCCAATTTCTTCTTCCGTAAAGACAACGGTCGTCGCCGCAGACCGCACAAGAACAGTTTGAAGACATTTTAATGCTTCTCACATAGTGATCCCAGACGCCTGCCTCGCCTCCTGCTACTGAAGAAGGTTGTTGCTCTGTCTGCCTGCTTCTCTGTCTGGTTGTCAGGATGGCTGGGTAACACACACACACACACACACACACACACACACACACACACACACACACACACACACACACACACACACACACACACAATTAAATAGCATGAGTCATATGACGGAGTATTACGGTGGCAGTGAAAATATAATCAATCAGAATCATAAACATTAACAAGTTTCAAAAGTTAGTAATCAGTATACGAAAAAAAATGTTGAAAAATAAAGAAAAACTCAAACATAACTGGAAAATTGCAAACTTCCTTTCTACTAAAATCTCTTAATACAACAAAACGTACATTCGTTCTTCGCGCAAACTTAACCTGAAACTCGCGAAGCTTTATTAATTTTTTTGCAGCTTTGATTATGCATCCACAGACCTGTCTTCACTCTCTTATCTCAAAACATCAACACCACAAACAAAAAATATAAATTACAGGAATCACACAGTATAAAACGAGAGAGAAAGAAAACACAAAACAAACACACAAACAGGAATCTTAGCCAGAACTCGCTTGATCTGTAAACAACATCAGGAGAAAATAAATTGAGATAATGACAGAAAGAAAGAAGAAAAAAATAAATAAATAAAAAAAGGAAAGAATTAGAAAGAGGAAAACGCGTCTTTTTTTTTCTAATAAACCACAGCTTGTTAGTGTACAGCTTTCACTGCTTCGGGATGGAGAGAGAGAGAGAGAGAGAGAGAGAGAGAGAGAGAGAGAGAGAGAGAGAGAGAGAGAGAGAGAGAGAGAGAGAGAGAGAGAGAGAGAGAGAGAGAGAGAGAGAGAGAGAGAGAGAGAGAGAGAAAAGCAAAAAAAATATTGAAATAGGTACAGAAACACAACGAAGAAAGGAAAAAATTACAAAAAACAAAAATTAGGAGAAAACGTGACCATAACGATTAGAAAACTGGAGGAGGAAGACGTGCAGGAAGGGATGAAAGTAGTAAATCAGCGGTGAAGATGAGACAATTTAAAACAACGGAGCATTACTTACCCAATTTTTACATCAAAGAAACTAATAATACGAGGATGAGAAAAAAAAATAATAATAATTGGGCGGCCTACTTCCCTCCCATTTAGTATTGAGGTCATAGTTTCCTACACGCCCACTTCCAAAAAATATATATAATGATGGGGCTTTGAGTTTTCTCTTCCCGCCTTCAATCACGGGCGGGGAGAGAGTGATGGAAGGCGCCAGGTAAGGAAGGAAAAGATAAGTATGTATCTAATTAGGATTAAATAAATATAGAGAAGCACAGGTGTGAATGGAGCTACTTCAATAGTTACCTCTCTCCCTCTCTCTCTCTCTCCTCCTCCTCCTCTTCCTCCTCCTCCTCCTCATCCCAATCCCCTCTTCCTCCTCCTCCTCATCTTCAAAATGACTTCTTACGGTGCTTATGATTAAGTTCCAATTTTGAACAGTTACATTTACACTCTTTACCACTTGCTTCTCTCTCTCTCTCTCTCTCTCTCTCTCTCTCTCTCTCTCTCTCTCTCTCTCTCTCTCTCTCTCTCTCTCTCTCTCTCTCTCTCTCTCTCTCTCTCTCTCTCTCTCTCTCTCTCTCTCTCTCTCTCTCTCTCACCTGATTATAAAGGTGACGTCATGCCCTTACCTGTTCACCTACGCAAAACCATGATTACAAATTACCTTCCCGTCACGTCACCTGCCTGCGCGTTGCCTCATTTCTAGTACTTCGTTCATTACTTTACGCTTCTGATACAATGTCGTGATGCAAGTGTACTTTTCAGAGCAGTGTAAAATAATAATCAGGCCATGAAGTGAATATGTAGAGGAAAATGTATGTGTTTCCTTCTGTATCTCCTAAAAAGTTTCCATAAGTGTGTTTGTAAAGGCTACGTGATTGTTGCGTCTTAGATCTATATAAGGATATCTATTTGAAGGAGAACCGCTGACCGGGTGAAAGTGATAATGACTGCAGCAAGCAACCTTCATCCTAACTTGGCATTAAAGAAAGTTTCACGGACACCAGCGGATAAATTGTTGCATCTGACTACCGCGACAAAACTGCAGGATCGTATACTTTTATTGTTGACTCTAATTGCTTGTTCGGTAATTAAGTTATTATTCTGGTTAATTCGTTTTTATGTGGGTCAATAACACTGCTTGCTTGCTTTTCAATGTTTGTTGACCTTCAGAAGGGAAAATGTTTACTTATTAATTTTTGTTTTCTTCTCTCTCTCTCTCTCTCTCTCTCTCTCTCTCTCTCTCTCTCTCTCTCTCTCTCTCTCTCTCTCTCTCTCTCTCTCTCTCTCTCTCTCTCTCTCTAATCTAGCCACATAAGGATAAACTCACACGTACTTGAAAAATCAACAAAAAACAAAAGACAACTACGCACACACACATAAAAATGACTCATAAAGTTAACTCACAAATTAACGTAAATTAAAACACTGCATAAAATAAACTGCAAGGAAGTGATAACAAGTAAGGCAAACAACATATTACGACTACCACTTGTTTGCTTCTCCTGCTGATAACACACACACACACACACACACACACACACACACACACACACACACACACACACACACACACACACGAATTATTCCGTCAAGCGCGTGATGTCTGGTTGACGCAACACAAATGACGCAATGCCTGGTGACGGGGAAACCTATAGAGAGATCAAAAGAAGGAAGAAAAGAGAAAGAGAAGAGAGGGAAAGAAGAGAAACCACCTGCTGTTTTCCCAAGAGTGATGTTTTTTTCCCTCCCCCTTTGGTATGGCCTGTGAGGTGCTGGAAATAATAATGGTTCTCTTTCCATACCGTCCACGCCTCCCATGAGTGTGTGTCTCACTTGTGTAACTTGAGTACGGAGGCGAGAGAGAACGTGGAAAGAGGAAGTAAGGATTAGAAATGAGAGGTGATGGATGGATGAGGAGGATGAAGAGGTTGAAGTGGTGGAAAGTGGAGCGAATTAATAATGAGAGATTCTAATAATTAACTAGATTTAAGAACCGGAGATATGATGCAGAAGGGAAGGAGAAAAGTAAGAATAGAGAATGAGAAAAGAAAGTTAGGAAAGGATGTGTAAGGAAAGGACCTGTTACGAAGAGTGAAGATAGAAAACGATATATACATGGAAGGAATTTGGATTTGAAATGAATCCTGCAGCAGAATGGAAAAAAAAAATTACGAAAGGAAAATATAAAAGAGAAAATACATATTCAAGTTGAATTAGATACCATAAAAAGAAGACAAGAATTACATACATGTGAAGAGAAAGTGGGAAAGAAGTTTAAAGAAGCCAAGATATAAAAAAAAATTATAAAGAAAGAAAAGAGTGCAACGGGAGAAAATATGAAATAAAATAATAAAGAAATAATAAAAGAAAGAGAGTAAGAAAGTAAGAAAACCAAATGACTTTGCTTAAAACCTACTGGATATTAGGTGCATAGAATTTATAATGAGAAGAAAAGAGAGCAAGATAGAAAAGCAAATAGATACAAATAGATAGATAAATAGATAGATAGATAGATAGATAGATAGATAGATAGACAGATAGATAGCTATAGGGAGAGAGAAAGAGACAGAATATGTGTGTATGTGTGTGATAGAGAAAACTTTCTCGTCTAAATTACAAGTTGTGTCAGAAAATAAGACGAATCTATATAAAAAGATACAAACATAAATGGAAGGTAAATAAATAAAAACTATAAAAAGATGAACAATAGAAACAAAAAGAAAATAAAAACAACAGGTGAAGGAAGAAGCATATCCGCAAACATAAAGAGGAAAATTAAAAGAAATCGACAGTCAAGAAGAAGAAGAAAAGCGAGCATCAAAACAAGATAGTGCGCAGCAGCATGAGGTCGAGAGAAAACAAGTGAGAAAGTGTTACAGATACAAGACCAACCTCGAACTTGAAAAGAAAGTAACATACTGACTGACTGACTGACTGACTGACTGACTGACTTACTGACTGGTTTTGGAAATGCACCGAGAGAAAACAATATAGCAAAAAAAAAAAGAAAATATGTAAAAACACTAACACAAGCAGGAAAAAAAAATTACTCTAACGCAGAATGATAATTACACACAAGTTCACCTGAAGATATTTTGCAGATTGGTTAGTTATAGACCAGTTTGTACAGGTAAGCTTCCGGCGCCTGTGTGTGTGTGTGTGTGTGTGTGTGTGTGTGTGTGTGTGTGTGTGTGTGTGTGTGTGTGTGTGTGTGTGTGTGTGTGTGTGTGAAGAGACCGCAAGAGGGTAAATAAAACCACTTGCTGCGTGTCAGAACCTTAAAACCTCTTCCCAAGTTTTTTTTTTGTTCACCTCCTCTCAGTTAAGCAGCAAATAATTCCTCTTCCTCTTCCTCTTTCTTATTCGTCTTCTTCCTGCTTATTTTTTTACCCCGTCTTCCTCTCTCCTACTTTCCTTCCTTCCTCCTCCTCCTCCTCTTCCTCCTCCTCCTCCTCCTCCTCCTCCTCCTCTTCTTCCTCCTCCTCCTCCTCCTCCTCCTCCTTTTTACGTGCCACATATCAACACCAACGCGGAAGTGATGGTGATGTGTGACGCTCGTGTGATCTTAGTGGAGTGTGTTATAAGGAATGTTACGTGTCTGTCTGTATGTCTGGTTTTTTTTCTCTCTCTCTCTCTCTCTCTCTCTCTCTCTCTCTCTCTCTCTCTCTCTCTCTCTCTCTCTCTCCTCTCTCTCTCTCTCTCTCTCTCTCTCTCTCTCTCTCTCTCTCTCTCTCTCTCTCTCTCTCTCTCTCTCTCTCTCTCTCTCTCTCTCCAGGCATAAAAACAAGTCGTAAAGAACACCATGCTCTGATTCCCTCACTGCTACGGTCATCTGGAAGGAGTTAAACAGAAAAAAAGAAAAGTATTTGCGCATTTCTTTTTATCCCAGCCTCGTTATGTTTTTTTTTCTATAATCTTCTTCGACTCAAGATAATCATAAGCAACAACAACAAAAAAAAACAACATATATATAAAACAATGTGAATTACACGAATGACCTGACTATTAAGATCATTTACTGTAATTACGTAGCAAATAAATCATATAAGTGAGAGAGGAAAAATGGAAATGAAGGGAAAAGAAATTGGTAAAAGATATATTGCTTCATGTCCAACAGATCAACAAAACATTTAAATTACCTATCCACCCCTTTAACCACGACACTAGGAATAGGTAAATGAAGGTAATGGGAGGAAAAGGTAACCCAGTGAAAGCATTACAAGGCTGGGAAGATAGATAATGATAATCCCGAAGGTAAAATTGGTTTCCCTTCCCTATCTAGACCTATAGAAAACAAAGCCCCAGCCAGGTGTGCGCTGGGAGATGGATGGGTAAAGGGAGGGAACAGGAGAAAGGGAGGCGATGCAGGTGGCTGATGACTTGGACAGAGGGATGAGGGAGAGGAACACATGACGGTGAAGGGAACAAACAAGTGGGTCATGAGCTGGTGACACAAAGGTAAATATAACGAGGGATTGAGGTAAAGGTAGACAGGTGAGTTAGTAATGAGGGTAATGAGAGAACAGGTGCAGCATCAGACTGGAAATGACAATGACAGGAAGCAGATGCATAAGGGAGGATCAGAGAGTGGTATAGAGTAGAGTTGAAGCTTGTGGACGTCAGATAATCAAGAAACCAAAGGGAACAGTAACGTGATAAACAGCGAGGAGTACAAAGAAGAGAATGACTAGGGAAACAGCTGCCTTTAGAGTGGAGGGGGGGAAAAAGGGGGGAATGTCAAGGAAATAAGGATGACGTGGCAATGCAAGTGTGGGAAGCTAAGGCGGAAAAGAGAAGATTTCCTACCCACGTCAGCGCCTTCACGGACTGGCACGTCGGGAAGCTAACGTTTTCCTTCCCTCGTAAGTGCAGTGATGAAAAAGCGGGAGGAAGACAGAGACGTGCTCGCTCAGGTGGTACGATGTTGACGTGATGAGTCCTTACATTCTAGGGCAGAAGAGGAGGAGGTTGTTTTGCGCCCAGGTATGTGTGTGTGTGTGTGTGTGTGTGTGTGTGTGTGTGTGTGTGTGTGTGTGTGTGTGTGTGTGTGTGTGTGTGTGTGTGTGCCTCAGCTGCAACCCTGGCTTTGTCCTAATCATGTGGAGGATCAAGGCAAGAGGTTATAAATAAAACGCTTTCACGCCACCAACTTACCATCTTTTGTTACCCTCACTGCCATCTTCACTTCCCATGATGTCTTGTGTTTCCCTTTCCACTCATTTTCCTGTCACTTTCAAGTTTATTTATTTCTTTCGTTGAGGCCAGAAGGGCGTAACGAGGGGGAAGGAGGAGGTAACGGCGGTGATGATGATGGTGGTGGTGTTAGTGGTGGTGTTAGTGGTGTTGGTGTTGGTGGTGGTGGTGATATCAGAATATTAGTGGTGGGTTTAAGGAGTGATAGAAGCAGGTGGCGTAACGTGATCCAGCTAGTGTGACGGAGGTGACGCGGTAACTCAAGGATAAAACCTAATTCGTAACAAAGAAACCGACCAACTGTGATTTCCGTTACAACTTGTTCACACGTTGTGCTCACGTTAGGATTAAGAATAACCCGCCACTCGCCACTTCCTGCCTGCTGTTTTATATTGATTTTCGTTCCTTCCTTCCTATATATTTTTTTTCTTTCTTTTTTGCCTCTCTCTCTCTCTCTCTCTCTCTCTCTCTCTCTCTCTCTCTCTCTCTCTCTCTCTCTCTCTCTCTCTCTCTCTCTCTCTCTCTCTCTCTCTCTCTCTCTCTCTCTCTCTCTCTCTCTCTCTCTCTCTCTCTCTCTCTCTCGTAAAATAATAATAACAATAATAATGATAATAATAATAATAATAGCGACAATGATGAAATTAATGATGGTGACACAGATGATAATGATAATACTTTCCCCTTTCATACATCTTCCTTCACTGCCTTCATTACCTCTCCATGGTCTCCTTTCGCTTCACATTCACTCAGACAGACAAACACTCACATTTTTCCGTGTTCGTGACTCGCATCCTCCCATTATCGGGGAAACGTAATACTATTCAATTATTTCACTTAAATTCTTGGTGTGGTATAAACTCCTCTTCCCCACGCGGCATGGCAACGGGTTAAAAAGTAATGATGGGATAAAGAAATGTGGAAATTAATATAACAAGAAATATATATAGGAAAAAAAAGAAGGAAAGAAGGAAAATGATTAAGAGAGCAATGGATGGAGTGTTTATTTTATTTGGGAACATCTAAATATATTTTTATATTATTTTTTTTTATCATTATTATCATTACTATCATTACTATTATTACCATTATCATTATTATTATCATTATCATTATCATTTTTATCATCATTGCTATCATCATCATTTACATTATCAACATCAACCACAAAAAGCGTTAGTATCATAACTGTACATTTTATTCACTACTAGAATTGAACAAAAAAAACAATGCGACTGTGAAAAAAAATATATATAAATAAAACAAAAAATATGCCATAAAAAAAATAAATAAATAAATAAAAAAAATAATAAACACGCCAAATATCAACACCGTTATGAAAAAAAAGGAAAAAAAAACACACAAGAAAATCACATATACAACAAAAACGAATAAAAGAACTCGACAAAAACACACACACACACACACACACACACACACACACACATACTACACACACTTGGATTAAAAAAAAAAAGTGCAGGGTGGGAGCGGCAGACGTGAGGTGAAGCAAGGTGAAGGGAGTGAGGGAAGGAGTAAGCAAGCAGGTAGGTAAGGAAGGAAGGGAAGGAGGGAAGGAGGGAAGGAGGGAGGGAGGAAGGCAAGAGCGTGATTCAGACGTAACTGTACTGCCACCAAGACTTAAGGTGGGCCGGCACGGATCACCAACAAGTTACTAAAAGTCGGTCAAGAAACATCACCCAACATCTCTTTTCTATTGACTCTACTGACGAAGATATTTCAATAGACTTCCACCTCCCCCTTCTAAAAAATGCAGCTACAGTATTGGGAGGGACTGAGAAATAGTGAATGATTTGGATTAATAAGTAAGATGTGTCGGTATAAGTTGGTGAAATCATTATGTATATTTCTACTTGTGGACTTGAAAAATGTTTGATCCGGGTCTGCTGCACTGCGTCTCAAGTTAAACCTACCACGGCGCCTTATGAGGAGAGTGGGCGGCCTTGGGTAGATGCAGTGGTGATGGTGGTAGTGGTAGTGGTAGTGGTAGTGGTGGTAGAAAGGATGATAGTGGTGGTGATGGTGGTGATAATGTTGAAATGGTAGTATGGTATTTTCCCATTTCATAATTTATATTTTTTTTTTAATGTCTATATACAACTCATAATTTCTCTTTTTTTCTCATATATTTTTTATTTCAATAGTATGTTCCTTTTCTTCTTCTTTCTCTTTTATCTTTTCGTCCTCCACTTTTATTTGTATTCCTCTCGCCATCACCCATGTCCTACTTTCCTATCGTTGTTGTCCTTCTCTTTCACCTTTCCTCCTCTTCCTCTTCTTCTTCTTTCTCCTCCCTGTCACGTCCCTCTCATTCTTCATTCTCAGGTTTCTCTTTCACATCCACATACAAGTCTCCCGTCCCACATCCTTTCTTTCTTTTATTTTTTTTTTTCTCGCTCTCAGTATCTTCAAAATCATACTCAAGGTGAAAGTCAGGGTTGTGATGCATTTCTCTGATGACAAGAGTGTATTCCTTCAGTATTCCATTAGCGCTTTCCTACTCTCCAAAGTGTGACTAATTGAGGGAGCAAAAACCAGCCCTTTAATACAGGTTAAGAAGTAGGAAGAGTTTTAGATAACGCAATGACACTTTTATTATGAACTGGAAAGAAAGGTATACCAAGACTGTATTGCTCTCTAGTTGTTTATGTGCCTTCTTGTCTATCTGTCTGTCTGTCTGTCTGTCTGTCTGTGTTGCATCTTCCTTTTATCGTCGTCGTCATTGTTCTCTTTCTCCTCCTCACTCTCATTATTGTTAGTTTGCTATTTTTTCTACCAACTATTCATCTTTCATCTTTCTTTTCCCTTATACTTATTCTCCACTCCTCCTCCTCCTCCTCCTCCTCCTCCTCCTCCTCCTTCTCCTCCTCCTCCTCCTCTTCCACCTCCTCCTCCTCCTCTTCCTCCTCCTTCCACCTGCCTCAACACGTGCGGCGACCCGTTATCTTGCGGGCTTGCCATGTGGTGTAGTAGAGGTGGTGAGTGGAAGGACGGGGAGGCAGGAGGCTAGCCATGGGTGAGTGGGTGTACGTATGCAGAAGAGGAAAAGTTGGAGGAGCCTTTGGGGGGATCGTTGGGGGAGGGGAAGCGCTGGAGGGGGAAGAGCTGCATCACCATGAGGTAGGAGTGGTAAGTGGGAGGGGACTGGAGTGAGTGAAGTGTGTTTAATAACGATTATTGAGTTAACTGTTAGGCGGCGAAGCTTGGCATTTATTCTTACCAGCGGAACAACCTTTTCGCGGCCTTACCAATTAAGTTGAACGAAGCAAGAAACTATTGCCACAATACTCCATCCCAATTGTATCTGATTTGAGTACATTCACAATGCAACTTAACTCTTATTTAATTACTACAAACTATCTAGAGAATTAGATTAAAGTTCATTTTTTATTTTTTTTTTATCATGGCACAGCGAGTGGGTTAAGGTTCTACAAACACCTTCATTGTCTTCCACACTGACCAGTCAAACAAGTTATTTAACTGATAACTACTTAGTTCCGTGTTTAAGTCGTTGTCAATAGATGGGCAAGAAGAGAGAATACACCATGAGTATGTGTCAGGCTAATAGTAATGACACCCAAGTCACGATAAGGAAATCTGATCCCTTGACGCTGAAACACGCAGAAAGCGACGTGTATCTCCGAAACATCCATGTACCGTGACATGGATGGCGACACCTTGCAGCTACCTCGTCTTGGAATCCCTCTTATTAGGAGTCCTCAGTCTTGGGTTTCATCCTTTCACTGCGACAGCAAAGTCTGCAAACAGTGCCAGAAAGATATGTGGCATCTTTTTTAACGGGAGAAGATAGAAATATAGTACGTAATATAACAAAAATAATCAAGCCTGAATAACGTATCTGCAAACCGCACACCACATGGCGAGGAGGGGATCACAGAGGGACCGGCTGCTCCTCCTGTTGCTGCTGCGTCCAGGACCATTCCAAGCCCGATATCTCCATTCCTTCCCTTCCAAGGCTTGTGAAGGCACCACGTGAACAATGTGACATCACAAGCAGATGCAGAGCAGACATGAAGTGACTATTTCTTCCAGGACTCAACTCGGAGGTGCCTGTGAAACGATTTGTGGAGAGTGAAAGCTCAAGCCGAGGTGTATCCTGGAAGTTGCCACAAGGCGCTGGCAGGAAAAATTGAGTCATAAGACATACCCAGTGAGTTTCTTTTGCCTGACGTGAGGGAAAACAATTCTAAATACAGTGACACAAGAAGAAACAGTGAACAAAATAGATACATTACCGTACAAGTGAAATTAACTTTATATGTATATGTGGGTAGTGAGCTGCGATGCTTTACAAGGATGCAGTGACCCACGTGCCTGCCAGGCCTGAGTGACGTTTGAGGTGATGACATACAACAGTGGGCACAGCGCAGCAAGAAGTCAGGAGTTGCTGAGGTGTCAAAGTAAGCCCAAGGTCGCGTTGTCATCGAGTGATGACGTGTGTGTGTTAAGGAACAATCCATGTACTTAAAAAATAATAGATAAATAGTGTAAAGGAGGTAGCATCCAAGGCAGTGAAGAGCTACTCTCTCTCGACCCTCACCTGCCTGCCTCCCGCCCCCTCCCGTAACGAACCTGACCTCACCTCCCACGAGTCTCCCCAACACTCCTCCCCCTCGCAACACAACCAGTCGAGGGAGATGAGAGCTGCCTGACGGAGACCACCACCGCCACCTAGCAAGCATGAGAGTGTCGGTAACTCGGTTGCTTCGCCGAATACTTATAGGGTAAGTGTTGAGTGTTGTTATAACTTTCGCCACATGTACACACGCGGAACACACCTTTGAAATGTTGCCCCGCGTGTGTTCTGAGTGCCGGCGAGCTCGTTTCCGGTGAAGGTAAAGTTGTTGTGTCTCGCGCCGTGACTCCCCGAAGCTCTGGTGTAGCCGAGGCGCTGCCGTCACGCGGAAATATGATAGTGGTGGGAGGGAAATGTTAGAATAAAGGTTCAGGTCGACAGGAAGATGGTGAAAGTGGCTGACGTGAGTAAAAACATGATTTGTGTCAATGTCTAGTACTGGGAAATGGTAATGAAAGGTCGCGTTATTTTTTTTTTTTAATACTGTATTTGTTTATATAGCAACACGCAGGCATACAAACACGATGTTACACTGAGCTCTCACTTATGGCTGCGAAATGCCAAGCTGCTCTCTACCCGTGGGCGTTGTTGCACCTACCGTTGCCTTGCGGGTTATCATGTCTTCAGGGCCATTTAAGAAATCACTACTCCTTCCACTTCTCTCAATCATGTGGTCGAACAGAAGTTTTCGAAATAGTAAACACGGCCAATGAGGATGTAAAATAATTATATATATAAAAAAAATAATTCAGTTAGGGCTCCACGGAGGCGTATTGATGACGTGAACACCTGTGTCGGTAGAGTTGGTAAGCGTGAGTCGGAGGTATTTCCCTGTCACTCACGTTTTTCAGTCACAGAGTATGTAATGTACAGCAAGTCTTGAAATGGTTAATTCAGTGTGTTATTTAGGTCTACAGGCACATGCACACACACACACACACACACACACACACACACACACACACACACACACACACACAAAACTATTTTTTAAACGTGATAAACAAATTCCAATAGTGACTAACGCCTGAGTGTTACTTAATGACATGACAACTAGAGGTTACAGTTCCACGTACGAATAATCACAAGAATGTTGTAAATTATGCGGCTTTTGTTACAGAGCTGAAACCACGAACGTGATTGAAAGGAAAATGGATCCCACGTTGTGTGTGTGTGTGTGTGTGTGTGTGTGTGTGTGTGTGTGTGTGTGTGCGTGTGCGTGTGCGTGTGTGTGTGTGTGTGCGAAGTCTCACCCTCACGCTGGCAACACCACCAGTACAATCTGCCGGGACAGTTCCTGAATTATTCAACACAGTCCTCGTCCCGCCATTAACAGTACGCTGAACAACATTGATAAACTATTTTGAGACTCTATACGTAAGATTAACGTATACATGAGTACTCACACACATACATACATAAAACACTGACGGGTGTATGCATTCAATACTGATATTATTGACAAATATAGTATAGAGATTGTTACGTACATATTACATATATATATGATAAAATACATATATACTAACATCATCATGTAACACATAGAAACACATACACATATACAACAATAACATAACATAAACATCACATAAACAAAAGTGACGAAAAAAGATACATAATGTAAATAAACGATACACACAAAATGCCAGCCATTAAAAAAACCACGTAGTCAATAACCAGAAACAAACATTTATGATGCGAGGGCACAAGGCTCTACATTCCGCGAGGTCTCCCACCTTTGAGGCAGACAGGTAGGCAAGCATACTGAATTGCATGTGAATAACCGAGGGAGGGAGGGCGGGAGGCAGGAATTTGGCGGGAGGGAGGGAGGGAAGAGAGAGGAGGAGGGAGGGACAGAAGACGAGGAATTTTTTAGGGAGTGACGAAAGAATGCATCGACTAGAGAGTAAGGGAAAGTTAGAGGAGAGAGGAGAGAGGAGATGGCTATTGAGAGAGAAGGTGCGAAAAGAGGAAGAAGAGAGGCAAACGAATAGATAGCAATAGTAATAACAGCAAACACAAACACACACACACACACACACACACACACACACACACACACACACACACACACACACACACACACACACACACACACACACCTGGTCTCCTATCAACAGCAGTCTCTATTCACCAACTTGGCAACACACACGTCAGTCAGACTAAGAAGTTATAGCCCTTGGAAGTTTTAGTGTTATTAGCAGCTCACGGGCGCCACACACGAGGGGTTTGTGGTGGTGCAGAAGCATGAAAGTTTGAAAAGGAAGAAAAACATTGACAAGCTGTGGTCTTCGTCGTTGTCATTATCAGTTTTACGAGTGTTTGGGTGTGTATGCCAGTGAATGAAATGTATTATGTCAAGTGTTTATTCCATTCTCTCTCTCTCTCTCTCTCTCTCTCTCTCTCTCTCTCTCTCTCTCTCTCTCTCTCTCTCTCTCTCTCTCTCTCTCTCTCTCTCTCTCTCTCTCTCTCTCTCTCTCTCTCTCTCTCTCTCTCTCTCTCTCTCTCTCTCTCTCTCTGTGAATTTGTTGGAAAAAACGTCATTGGTTATCGTTTTTGTCTCACAGCTGGATGTATAAGAACCTGAACACACACACACACACACACACACACACACACACACACACACACACACACACACACACACACACACACACACACACACACACACACATACACACACACACCAATTAACGTTCATGCAATTGTTATCCATGCCATGTAAACATTCCAACACTTTACTTTTCTTTCTCTCTCTCACTCTGATTTTGTGTACTGATTAACTCATTAAAGTCGCCATGAAATAAAGGCAGACGAGAGTTATGAAACCCTTGTTGAGGTGAGTTAGTTGAGCCTTGAGTCACCTGATCGTTGGACTGAGCAAAAAACGTGACTCCTCAAGGTGAGCCCGTGACGCCACCAGGTAAACACAGCTGACTTCAGACACGGCACCTTCTATTAAACGGTGTCTCCTCTCAATGGTTAAACGTAAAAAGTGGCATACCACAAGGTTCAGTGCTTGGTCCTGTCTTATTCTTGATATATGTTAATGACATAGATGATGGGATCACTTGCAAAATATCGAAATTCGCTGACGATACGAAAATTCTCAGCAAAGTAACTACGACAATTGACAGAGAAGTCTTACAATCAGACCTAGATCGATTAACGTCTTGGGCCAATAAATGGCAAATGAAATTTAACGTTGAAAAATGCAAGGTACTACACATCGGAAGAAATAATGATCATACTCAATGAATGGTAAATCACTTTCTACAGTAAACAAAGAAAAAGATCTGGGAATCACAATATCAAACGATTTAAAGCCCAGTCAACATTGTTCAGAGGTAGTTAAAACTGCTAACAGATTGGTCGGCTTTATTGGGCGTACTTTCGAAAATAAATCAGAAAAAGTCATATTAAAACTGCATAATTCACTAGTACGACCCCATCTTGAGTATTGCGTACAGTTTTGGTCCCCATATTACAGAAAGGACATTGACAAACTGGAAAGAGTCCAGCGAAGAATAACAAAAATGATTCCAAGGCTGAAAAATAAACCTTATGAAGAAAGACTTAAAGAACTAAACTTATTCAGCCTAGAAAAACGAAGGATGCGAGGGGATTTAATTGAAATGTTTAAGATAATCAAAGGATTCGATAATATCAATGCAGAAGATTACATTACTTTTGATTTATCAAATATAACAAGAAGACGTCATTCTTTTAAGATTACTGGTAAAAGATTCACATCAAACGAAGCCAAGCACTTCTTTTTCAATCGGATCGTTAACGTTTGGAACTCCCTGCCCGCCAATATCGTCGACAGTAAAACAATTACTACGTTCAAAAATAGACTTGACAAATACTTTAGAAGCCAATCCACAACTAAAATACTATCCGTTAACGTAGCAAACTTTGAGTAAGTTCATCCTGATGTACCTAACTTACGAAATGTCGATTCAAAAGACGTCGCTAGTGGCCTGACATCGCTTGCCAGGAAGTAGTGGTAGCAGTAGTGGTAGTGACAGTCTGGTCTTGGTTGGCCTTCCTTTCCCTGCCAGCCATGGCTGGGGAGAGAAGCCTTCACCCTTACTATCCTGTATCCTTCACTCTAGAGTAGATAGTGTAGTCTCACAAACAGTCTCGTAAGGGCCAGCAGGCCTGTTGTTGTTTGTTCTTCCTATGTGTTCCTATGTGTTCCTATTCACCATCCTATCTCTCTCTTTTTCTTTCTCTCTCTCTCTATTTCTCTTTGCAGTCTCCTCCTTTTGGTCCCCACTTCCCATTCTCTATTATTTTTTTTACTTCTTAAGTGTCCTACGTCACTCCTCCTCCTCCTCCTCCTCCTCCTCCTCCTCCTCCTCCTCTTTTTTTTTATCATTAATATTTATTTTTATCATTAATATTTATTTTTATCATTAATATTTATTTTTGTCATTAATATTTATTTTTATCATTAATATTTATTTTTATCATTAATATTTATTTTTATCATTGTTATTTATTTTTATCATTAATATTTATTTTTATCATTAATATTTATTTTATCATTAATATTTATTTTTATCATTATTATTTATTTTTATCATTATTATTTATTTTTTATCATTAATATTTATTTTTATCATTGATATTTATTTTTATCATTTCTTATGAATGATAAAAATAAATATTAATGATAAAAATAAATATTAATGATAAAAATAAATATTAATGATAAAAATAAATATTAATGATAAAAATAAATAATAATGATAAAAATAAATATTAATGATAAAAATAAATATTAATGATAAAAATAAATATTAATGATAAAAATAAATAATAATGATAAAAATAAATAATAATGATAAATATAAATATTAATGATAAAAATAAATATTAATGATAAAAATAAATATTAATGATTAAAATAAATATTAATGATAAAAATAAATATTAATGATAAAAATAAATAATAATGATAAAAATAAATATTAATGATAAAAATAAATATTAATGATAAAAATAAATATTAATGATAAAAATAAATATTAATGATAAAAATAAATATCAATGATAAAAATAAATATCAATGATAAAAATAAATATCAATGATAAAAATAAATATTAATGATAAAAATAAATATTAATGATAAAAATAAATATTAATGATAAAAATAAATAATAATGATAAAAATAAATAATAATGATAAAAATAAATATTAATGATAAAAATAAATAATAATGATAAAAATAAATATTAATGATAAAAATAAATATTAATGATAAAAATAAATATTAATGATAAAAATAAATATTAATGATAAAAATAAATATTAGTGATAAAAATAAATATTAATGATAAAAATAAATATTAATGATACAAATAAATATTAATGATACAGATAAATAATAATGATAAAATAAATAATAATGATAAAAAATAGATATTAATGATACAAATAAATATAAATGATAAAAATAAATATTATTGATAAAAATAAATATTAATGATAAAAATAAATATTAATGATAAAAATAAATATTAATGATAAAAATAAATATTAATGATAAAAATACATATTTATCATTAATATTTATTTTTATCATTAATATTTATTTTTATCATTATTATTTATTTTTATCATCATTATTTATTTTTATCATCATTATTTATTTTTATCATCAATATTTATTTTTATCATCAATATTTATTTTAATCATCAATATTTATTTTTATCATCAATATTTATTTTTATCATTAATATTTATTTTTATCATTAATATTTATTTTTATCATTAATATTTATTTTTTATCATTATTATTTATTTTTATCATTTTATTTATTTGTATCATTATTATTTATTTGTATCATTAATATTTATTTTTATCATTAATATTTATTTTTATCATTAATATTTATTTTTATCATTAATATTTATTTTTATCATTAATATTTATTTTTATCATTAATATTTATTTTTATCATTAATATTTATTTTTATCATTATTATATATTTTATCATTATTATTTATTTTTATCATTAGTATTTATTTATATCATTAATATTTATTTTTATCATTAATATTTATTTTTATCATTATTATTTATTTTTATCATTAATATTTATTTTTTATCATTAATATTTATTTTTTATCATTATTATTTATTTTTATCATTATTATTTATATTTATCATTTTTATTTATTTTTATCATCAATATTTATTTTTATCATCAATATTTATTTTTATCATCAATATTTACTTTTATCATCAATATTATTATTTATGTTTATCATTTTTATCTATTTTTATAATTTTTATTTATTTGTATCATTATTATTTATTTGTATCATTAATATTTATTTTTATCATTAATATTTATTTTTATCATTAATATTTATTTTTATCATTATTATTTATTTTTATCATCATTATTTATTTTTATCATCATTATTTATTTTTATCATCAATATTTATTTTTATCATTAATATTTATTTTTTATCATTATTATTTATTTTTATCATTATTATTTATCTGTATCATTAATATTTATTTTTATCATTAATATTTATTTTTATCACTAATATTTATTTTTATCACTAATATTTATTTTTATCATTAATATTTATTTTTATCATTATTATTTATTTTTATCATTAATATTTATTTTTATCATTAATATTTATTTTTATCATTATTATTTATTTTTTATCATTAATATTTATTTTTATCATTAATATTTATTTTTATCATTAATTAAAAATAAATATTAATGATAAAAATAAATATTAATGATAAAAATAAATATTAATGATAAAAATAAATAATAATGATAAAAATAAATAATAATGATAAAAATAAATATTAATGATAAAAATAAATATTAATGATAAAAATAAATATTAATGATAAAAATAAATAATAATGATAAAAATAAATAATAATGATAAATATAAATATTAATGATAAAATAAATATTAATGATAAAAATAAATATTAATGATAAAAATAAATATTGATGATAAAAATAAATATTGATGATAAAAATAAATATTGATGATAAAAATAAATAATAATGATAAAAATAAATAATGATGATAAAAATAAATAATGATAAAAATAAATAATGATGATAAAAATAAATAATAATGATAAAAATAAATATTAATGATAAAAATAAATATTAATGATAAAAATAAATATTAATGATACAAATAAATAATAATGATACAAATAAATAAAAATTATATAAATAAACAAAAATGATAAAAATAAATAATAATGATAAAAAATAAATATTAATGATAAAAATAAATATTAATGATAAAAAATAAATATTGATGATAAAAATAAATATTGATGATAAAAATAAATATTG
>JAPQNM010000018.1:6794141-6796641 GCA_029783475.1 Metacarcinus magister
GCATATGTGTTTTTTTTTTATGGTTTGTCTGTTTGTTGTATGTGTGTCTGTGTGTGTGTGTGTGCGTCTCTCTCTCTCTCTCTCTCTCTCTCTCTCTCTCTCTCCTCTCTCTCTCTCTCTCTCTCTCTCTCTCTCTCTCTCTCTCTCTCTCTCTCTCTCTCTCTCTCTCTCTCTCTCTCTCTGTAAATTCGAGCGCGCACAAACACACACACACACACACACACACACACACACACACACACACACACACACCACACCTGGCAGTCTAGTCCAGGTGTCGTCACCTCTCCACCACCACCAGCTCGTCAGCCTTACCTCGTGGCCTTATTTCCTTCTCCTGCACAAGTATAATCATTATGACTTAACGTAAAAAAAAAATTAATAAATACAAATACAGAAAAAATAAATTTAATAAAATAAATATGAATAAGTCAAAGATTACCAAAAATAATTAAATGTTGACAAATATAACAACACTAATAAGTTACACAAAAAAATATGTGATTTTCTATAGAAGATAATATTCATGTTTTTTTTTTTTTGTATAATCTGGTGAGGAATTTAGTCAAAGGTTACAACACCAATTAAATTATATGAAGTGTTAATTACCTCTACCTATAATAAACACAGCGGGAGAGTTTCTAACGAGGCTTTTAATGAATTTTACTATATATAACTTTATTTTTAATTGAATGTATGTGGCGCTGATTTAAGCTATACGTTAAAAAAAACAAAAAAGATATAGGAAATTAAAAAAACAAAACACAGTGTCACGCATGAATACTTACAAATAATACCACACGTTTTATAACAATATGTGTATATATAGGACGAGGTTTTCAAAAGTCACAACACACATCGGCATTCACAGTACAATGAACACAAAACAACAAAAGTTTCTACAAATATTACGGTGTTGGATGACTTCCGTGATGATCCATGCAACCCGCAGTGACCCTGGGGTGTGTGTGTGTGTGTGTGTGTGTGTGTGTGTGTGTGTGTGTGTGTGTGTGTGTGTGTGTGTGTGTGTGTGTGTGTGTCTGTGTGTGTGTGTGTGTGTGTGTGTGTCCTTGATATATTTTGTTGAAATTTTTGTTGCTTATTATATCTTATCATATAATATCTTTAAAAAAATAAATGTATGAATATATTTTTCTCGCATTTCTACCCCGATATAAAAAAATTTGCTTACTTATATTAACACAGATACTAACAGTTATCAATACAAAATAATGAAAGAAACCTAACTACTTTGAAATTCACACACACACACACACACACACACACACACACACACACACACACACACACACACACACACACACACACACACACACACACACACACGCACGCACACACACGCACGCACAAACACAAGCACAAATACACACCACTCACCCAGCGCGAATATAAGCATTTCTCACGCGATTCTATAATAAAAAAAACAAGGTACCACGCTAACTGGAATCTTGCTTGCACACATTAATATAGAAGCTTGAGGCAGATTTTCTTTTCCCACAATATTACTCTCTCTCTCTCTCTCTCTCTCTCTCTCTCTCTCTCTCTCTCTCTCTCTCTCTCTCTCTCTCTCTCTCTCTCTCTCTCTCTCTCTCTCTCTCTCGTCAGGGACGCCTCGAGGTCCTCCTTAAGGTGTGACTGACGTTCAGGTGAAGGTGAAGATTGTGAAAATATTCGTGACTGAGGAAAGAAGAAGAAGAAGAAGAAGAAGAAGAAGAAGAGGAGGAGGAGGAGGAGGAGGAGGAGGAGGAGGAGGAGGAGGAGGAGGAGGAGGAGGAGGAGGAGGAGGAGGAGGAGATGAAGAAGAACAACAACAACATTAACAACAACAACAATAAGAAAAATAAAGAAAACAAAAAAGATAAAATTCAATAAAAGAACTAAAAAGAAATACCAAAACAAACAACAAAACAACTAAACAAAACAACTGAAAAATATAAGGAAAAACAGCAATAATAATAGTGATGATAATGAAAAGGAAAATATCAACACCGGCTTTGAAATCACAACACCTGCACCTTCGACACAGGTGATGGATAGCTTCGTGCCTTGACCACCGACCGCTGCAGAGGTGTTTCAACGGACCCTCCTTCCCGTTACCTGGCTAATACCTCCCGTTCATGTGTATGTGTGTGTGTGTGTGTGTGTGTGTGTGTGTGTGTGTGTGTGTGTGTGTGTGTGTGTGTGTGTGTGTGTGTGTGTGTCTACTGGGTTTCCAATACGACACTTTTTTTCTCACATGTATAGAAGTCTGGCGAAGAACTACAAAAAAAAAGACTATTAAATAAAGCTTAATCATCACTTTCTTAAAAGGAAATAGCCAAATAAGTTTTATAATTGTCGTGATAATTCTTCCTTAATACTTAATAATCACGTTAATTCTACCCATTATTCGGTAATTTCCTCGTTTTCTGTTTGTATTTTCACTTTGAGTAATCACGAGGAGGAGATGAGAAGATGAGTACAGACAACAGGTATACCG
>JAPQNM010000018.1:6804141-6821641 GCA_029783475.1 Metacarcinus magister
CTCCTTCCCCCTTCTCCCTCCTACATCCCCTCCCTCCTTCCCCCTTACCTCCCCTCTTTACCTCCAATCATCAGCCAATCCTCGTCGACCTGTCCTAGGGAAATGACCTTACGAACGTTGGCCCCTGTGTGCGTGTGTGTGTGTGTGTGTGTGTGTGTGTGTGTGTGTGTGTGTGTGTGTGTGTGTGTTGTGTCCAAAACAGGTGGCTATAAAGGGAGTAATAGAAGGTTGTGGTTGTTTGTGGAGGAGGAGGAAGAGAGAGGGTGGAGGAGGAGGAGGAGAAGGAGAAGAAAAATAAGAAATACGAGGAGGACGAGGAAGAGGAAGAGGACGCGGTAGAAACAGGGTCTAGGATTTCAGCACAGTCATCTATTTTGTTGTCGTTGGTATTTATTATTGATATTATTGTTGTTGTTATCATTGTTGTTGTTGTTGTTGTTGTTGTTGTTGTATCATCCCAATTAGTGCTTTATATTGTCTGTATTTTCCCTTTATTTTTTTTTATTTACTTGTTGGCCATTTACCGTTTTTGATCATTATTTTCATTCACTTTTATTGCCAGCTTCAGTCCAGTCCATGAAGCATTTGCAATCACAAATAAACATAGAATTTAGCGAAGAAAAATATTATCTATCTTTATTTGAATTTCACCTGCCGTTGCAAAAGTTTAATACTGACAAAATGTTAAGAAAAATATAACGTTTGTAAATTCAAATCCTTACAAAACTTAAGAATGAATTTTATTATAACCAAACTCACTCTACGTTAGGCTTAGTGACGGGTGGCGGAGGTAAATGTTAAGCTTAGCAACGGAGTGATGTGAAGGCAAAGCTTACCATTACCATCCATAAGGATTGTTAGGTGTGTCTAGAGGCAGGTAAGGACGGACACGTGGAGAGAACATTAACCTTTTGTTAAGCTTATTAAATGTTAAAAGACGCTGGCTGCCATGTGAACAAATACATTTATGAAAAACTTAAATAAAACGATAAAAAGCTACCAAGAATTTGTGTTTTTAGATAGTGTTAATTAATTATTTTTTCCTAATTCCTTTGTTGGTGTCATCTTAGTACAAAAAATGATGATAAAAAAGCTATTAGTGTCGAGACTCATTAGGCTTCAACATCAACACTAATGGAAGGGGATGAACTATACAAGCAGGACAAAAAAAAATCCTTATCTATGTCCTTCACAGACTCTATATGAAGCCCATTCTAAGGTCTTATATTCCTATTTTTTCTTGCAGGTGAGTCCCTTTGTGTGTGGGGTTGAGGCAAGACTGAGGGAGGTAAGTACAGTACTACATACTTACGTTTTATCTCACATTATTGGAAGACACAGATTGACATACAACACAATAAGAATGCAGAGGCGCTATGCATACCTTTACACCGCCACACACTCGTTATGTTTTGTTCTGAGAGGCGATGCTTAAACTACCTCGTTCGTAAGTATTCAATCTGGGTCTTTATGAATGAACGAACTAGTAATTTTCACATCGATGACTGCGTTCTTAGTATGAGTCATTCACAAGGTGGAATGAAGCAGTTATTGAGTGAAAGAGAGTCTATCGTTTTCTAATTAATGAATACGGTGCTTATCTTGTTTTAATGGGTAATAAAACAATCTTAGAAAGGTATTTGTTGTTATCATCCACCATCACAGATAGTGGTCATGTACCTCTAAGTGACATTCCCAGCGTTCAGGTTTACAGCAGGATACGAACAGCAAGTGAACGGTCCTGAGGGTGATTGGTCCCATGTTACAGGTGAGGGAGCTTTTCTGAATGCTAATTAATCATATGCGATGTGACCCAGTGTCCCCCGCGGGAGCAATACTTCATGAATGGTGTTGAGGTCACCGCCCGCTATGACCTTGTGTTCTCCTCAGTGATGTGCTCTCCTGTAGCCTGTCTTCTATCTCTCATCTTCTCTCTCTTCTCTCTTCCTCACCCCCTCCCCTTGCCCTCCTGTGCTCCTTATCTTCCTGTTTATTTTCCTCCTTCATTCTTCTTCCTCCTCCTACTCCTCCTCTTTTACCTGCTCAATAAACGAGAGCAGCATCCTCTCTCCGTCCCCTTGTTCTCGTCCTTGTCCTCTACCACTCCCTTTTTTGTTCCTCTCCCTCTACCTCCACTTTCTCCTCTTCCTCCTCTCAATGTCCAATAAAAGGAGTAACCTGTCAGTCATTCTTGCATAAAGGGATGAGGAGATAAGAATCCTTCTCCTTATTTATGTATATCCTTGTGGTTTAATCCTATCTCTCTCTCTCTCTCTCTCTCTCTCTCTCTCTCTCTCTCTCTCTCTCTCTCTCTCTCTCTCTCTCTCTCTCTCTCTCTCTCTCTCTCTCTCTCTCTCTCTCTCTTCAAGTTACAATCCCCGGTATCATTTTCTGGTTCTTTTTGTGCATTTTTTGTTTCTTTCGGTGAGCCTCAACGCAGTATTGTGACGCCCGAGGCAGGTGGACAGAAGGAGTTTTGACAGGTAGTGAATAAGCTGCTCAACGACGGTTCTATTGTCATGTGAATTTCCCACAAAGGACAGTAATTAGGGAAATGAATAAAACATCAACTCGTGTCCTCGTATATACACACACACACACAGACACACACACACACACACATGCGCACATACATATTTACACACACAGATGGAAGCCAGGAAGGAAAGTCATATATTATTATTACGGTTTTGGGGTTTTGTAAAATGTATGCAGTCACATGATTTATATTGATTCAGTTTAGTTTACCTTTTGCTGTAAAGTTTCCTCGCCTATGCACTCCACAATGACTAAATTAATGTTGTTTTTTTTTATGTTTTGATTTGTGGTTTTGTCAAATGTTTGCTGTTATATGATTTGTTGATGTAAAGTTGCCTTGCCTGTGCACTCACTCGACAATGACTATGTGAATGTTGATTTATATTTTTATTCTAATGTGTATGAGTGTACAGTTGTTATTTTGACATTCAAATAATAATTCTAACGGTGACACTAACACTAATAACAATAACCATAACAATAATAATAATAATGATAATAATAATAATAATAATAACCATAATAATAATAATGATAATAATAATAGTAATAACAACAGTACAGATAGTTCACTTGATATGACCTG
The DNA here is from genome assembly GCA_029783475.1 of Metacarcinus magister. Lineage (NCBI taxonomy): Eukaryota > Metazoa > Arthropoda > Malacostraca > Decapoda > Cancridae > Metacarcinus > Metacarcinus magister. The sequence continues at coordinate 6,807,266 of JAPQNM010000018.1, forward strand.
ACCTGCTGCCAGCCCCACCCAGCCTTAAAGAGGACAGCCATCCCTACTTTACCCTCCTATATCGTAAAATAAACCTTCACTGACCTTCACTCTTGACCCTTGCTGACCCTGTCCCCCCCCCTCCCTCCCCCCCCCACACACACTTGTCGTTGTCGTGTGCTTTGACCATGACATACGAACGTGCTCACCTGCCCAGGTGTACACGCTAATGTTTTATTCATTTTTCATTTTTCATTTCTTCCTATCTGCTTTTCCTTTTCTTTTTTTTCTTTTCTCTTTACTCGTATGGTAATTTTTAATATTTGTTTTGTTCTGTGACTTAACATTATCCTTGCTCGTGGAGGAGATTATTATTATTATTATTATTATTATTATTATTATTATTATTATTATTATTATTATGATGATGATAACAATGATGATAATATAGAGATTCTTTTGATATATATTTGACCTCACCTAATGACCAAAACAAACAACAACAACAATAATAATAATAATAATAATAATAATAATAATAATAATAATAATAACAATACAGAATCACGTGTCCATTTATATATATATTTTGCCTATTTCCAAATGTTCACAGTGTTCCTTCCCCTCACACCGTTCATCTCCCTCCCCTCTCGTCCCTTCATCCCTTACCCGTCTCGCCTCCCCTCGCGCCCCTGTGTCCCCTTACGCCTCCATCCACTTCCCATTCTTCATAGGACTTACCCTCCCTCCACACCATCGCATTCCTACAGCCTTCCCCACTCAATGAGAAATAGAAATGATGTAACAACTTTTTTCCTAATCACTTACGTTTATTTAATATTTTTCAATGTCTTGTTTATTTATCAGCTTATTTACCTCTTTACTTTTTAGCTTCTTTACTTTTGCATTACTTTGTATCAATTTTTTTTTCATGTCTCTGCCTTCTCATTATTATTATCTTCCTGTTAATCTATAATGTGAGGAATTTACATGTAATATACGTGCTGTTCCTTCTGTCTATCCCTCGAGCTAGTGGGAGAAGGAAGGGAGGGAGGGAGGAAGGAAGGAAGGAGAGATAGGCTAAGAAAGAAAGGCAGCGTACTTAAGCGGCTCACCTCACCTCACCTCACCTCACCTCACCTCAGCCTGTCCGCAGTAGCATAAGCGTAAATCTAAGCCTTGCCTAAGCTCACCTTGGACCCCGTAAGAAGCGTAACCTTGAGGGACAACAAAGGCCCTGCACTTAGCATTTATTACCTTATGAGAATTCGTGATGCTTGTGATATTTGACATTCCTGCCTTCGATCGCCTGGCCTTGTTCGTGTATGTATGTATGTATATGTATGTGTGCACGTATGTATGTATGTATATATGTGTGTGTGTGTAGGTAGATGATGTGTATGATGTAAATAATGTGTATGTTATTTGATTTTGATAGTCAGTGTACCATATACACACACACGCACACACACACACACACACACACACACACACACACACACACACACACACACACACACACACACACACATACAGAGCCTGGAGTAAGGCTGGCCGCACCTTCTACGGGTCAGTGACTGGCGGGAGACTGAGGTAGGGACGAGGGTGGAACGAGGGAGGATATGATGGAGGGAAGAAGGGAGGGAGGACGATAGGGAGGGCATAGGAAGCTTCTCACCCACGCTCCCCCCCCCCAACATCGCACACCTACCCACGCCCCTCGGAGGTCATATGAGGTTATGGGAGCGACGCAAGGTTCCTTCACCCACGTCTACAGGTCACGTGGCCGCCCCTAGACGTGCTCCGCCCTCGTCAGGAAAATAATAAAGATAATAAAGATGAAAAATAATAAAAATAATGACTCAAAATATAAATATGAATAGTGAAAACGAAAACTCTCACTCTCTCTCACTCTCTCTCTCTACCTTTATTATCCGTGGGCAGCAAAAAATAAGAAGGAACACACACACACACACACACACACACACACACACACACACACACACACACACACACACACACACACACACACACACACACACACATACTTACATACACAAGCAGGGTGAGGCCTATGTAAAAATCTGGCCCAAAGTATCAATAAATAAGCAAGTTAGTGTTGAAAATTCCTGGTTGTCCCCTTAGGTAACACTCCTTATCTATAAGTGCCCATCCTCCTCCTCCTCCTCCTCCTCCTCCTCCTCCTCCTCCTCCTCCTCCTCCTCCTCCTCCTCTTCCTCCTCCTCCTCTTCTTCCAATAGCCCCACATCGTCGCTAAGACAGGTCGGGGCCAATATCCTCGCCCCGCTGCCGCCACAATCACGTCCACCTCGTCGGCCGGACAGCGACGTGCCCGGCTCACATCAAGGTTGCGTGGAGGGTGAGAGCTATGCGTAACCTGCTCTAATTTATTTTCTCTTTCCTCTCTCTCTCTCTCTCTCTCTCTCTCTCTCTCTCTCTCTCTCTCTCTCTCTCTCTCTCTCTCTCTCTCTCTCTCTCTCTGTTATTGTTTTTTCTTTGTTATCTTGTCGTCTTTATCGTCATCGTTGTCGTCGTCTTATTTTCTTCTCTTTGCCTCTTATGATTCTTATATTTTTTTCTTCTTCCCTTGCTTCTTCTTCCTTTTTTTTCTTTCTCCTGTTTCTACTTTATCTTCTTTGCTTCCATGCTTCTTTTTCTTCTTCTTTCTCATCTTCTTTCTCTTTTTCATGTTTCTTTTCCTTCTTCTTTCCTTCTTCCCTTGATTATATTGCTTCCTCTTATTCTTCTACTGCTGTTTTTTTATCTATATATTTGAACTTTTTTTTCTCGTTACATTCGTTGTATATTTTTATTTTACTTTCGCTCATATTTTAGATGAATATATATATTTACTTTATTTTTTTTTCCAAGTATTATTATTTTATTTTATTTTTCGCATTGAAGTTATCATTTAATTTTCTTTTTATTTTCTTTTTTTTTATCTTCCCTGTCTCTTCCTTCTCGGCATTTCCTCCTTCCTGTCTCATGTTAGAGTGAGTTTTCTCTTCTCTCCATTAATGTTTTTGTCTCTGCATACCTTCCCTTCCTCTTCCTTCTCCTCCTCCTCCTCCTAAGGGTTCTAACTCCCGCTTCTTCCTCTTGCTCAACTCTTTTTTTCCTTCTTCCTCACCGCACCTCTTCTCCTCCTCCTCCTCCTCCTCCTCCTCCTCCTCCTCCTCCTCACCATCACTCCCACACCTCGAGTTCGTTAGCACCTGGCAAGTTCAAGGTCATGGGAGTGTTTACCTGAGCTTCCTCACCCATACCCCTTGCAACACCTCTTCGCCCACTCACCTTCCTCCCTTTAATCCTTCTCCCCTCCAGACTTCCCCTTCCTCCCTTGTTTACTTCCTTCTCTTCGTTTCTAGCATTTACTCCCTCATATATTTACTCAGCACCTGTAATCCCTCTCCTTCTACCCTCTTATTCCCCTCTCACTTCCCTCTCTTCCATTCATATTGTATTTAACTAACTCTCTGTATCCGCTATCATTTCTTCCTCTCTGCTACCCTTCATTTCCTCCTCCTGCAGCAAGATTTCCACGATACTCCTTAGATTTCTTCCCTCAGTGTTGTATTGGATAATTGTTTTGAATCTAATTAGTTTTTCCCTTTGGTCAAAATTTTTTCTCTATCACTCCCACGCTCTTTCTGTTTCTAATTATCTATTTTTTTTGTATACATATATATATTATTCTCACTTATCTTTGCTCTCTCTCTCTCTCTCTCTCTCTCTCTCTCTCTCTCTCTCTCTCTCTCTCTCTCTCTCTCTCTCTCTCTCTCTCTCTCTCTCTCTCTCTCTCTCTCTCTCTCTCGTCTCCTACAATAACCCTCACGCCCTTCTTCCTCCCAAACACCACCTCCACTTCCACGTTCATTCAGGAATTAATTAAACTAGATGTGGAGTTCGATTCTCTCTCTTTCTTTCTTTTTTTTTCTCTCTCTCTCTCTCTCTCTCTCTCTCTCTCTCTCTCTCTCTCTTTATCTATCTATCTATCTATCTATCTATCTATCTATCTATCTATCTATCTATCTATCTACGTCTTCAGTTGATGAGATACATTTTTTCTCGTTTTGATATTTCCTCGTCATCGTCATCGTGAGGTCATCGTCGTCCTCGTCTTCTCAAAACCTGCCTCCACGGAACGACGGTTAATTAGAGGGTCAAAATAAACCAGCGTTGTAGTCATCATTGTAACGACTGATTGAAAGAAACGACTCCATTTCACTCTTCACTTCACCTTTCCACTATATAATTCCCTCACTACTTCATTCCCTTTAATTCCTCCTCTTCCTCCTCCTCCTCTTTCTTTCTTTCTCTTATTTCCTGTTTCTCAATCGCCTGCTGCTATTCGTTCTCTTCCATCTTTGCTTCTGTGCCTTCCTCCTCCTCCTTCCTCCTCCTTTTCGTTTTCTTTTCCAACGTCTTACATTGCTTTGTACCATTATCTAGATCCTCCTCCGCCTCCGCCTCTGAATTCCTGCTTCTGTTCCACCTTGCGGGCAAACACAAGTGTGGAAACGTCTCTCCTTGACCACGCCGCCCAAGGTCACCCTCCGAGAACGAGAGAGAGAGAGAGAGAGAGAGAGAGAGAGAGAGAGAGAGAGAGAGAGAGAGAGAGAGAGAGAGAGAGAGAGAGAGAGAGAGAGAAAAAAAAGGGGTGTCTCATTATAATTTTCTTACGCTTCTCATTATGCAGCTTAACGATGGAAAAATATGAGCAAACACCTAGCATTAGCGGGCAACGTGTGTGTGTGTGTGTGTGTGTGTGTGTGTGTGTGTGTGTGTGTGTGTGTGTGTGTGTGTGTGGTGTGTGTGTGTGGGTATGTAATGTTTGTCAATGAGGAAGTTTCTTAATATCATTATTTATGCATAGTTTCTCTTCCATACTCTTCTTCCTCTCCTCTCCTCTCCTCTCCTCTCCTCTCCTTCCCCCACATACCCCTTCCTCCTTCTTCAACCACAACTCCACCTCATGACCTTCCCCCTTCCTGCCTACTTCCCTTAACCCTCTAAATTGTAGACACTATACCCTATCCTTCTCTCCCCTGCCAACCCTTCCCTTCCTACCTCCATTCCCATCACTTCCCTTCTATCTCCTCCCTTCTATCTCCTCCTATCATTCTGAATTATAGGCAACCTTCTCTTACCTATCACTATCTTCCTATCTACCTCCTTCCTTTGTATTTTCTCTTTTTGTTTCTATAATTATCCTTCCTTCCTTCCTTTCTTCCTGTTTAATCTCTCATGGTTATTGTTTTCTCTTTTTTTTTTATATCTATGTATCACATCCTATCGTCTACATCCTCTCCTTTCTCTTTTTTTATGATGTTCCAAATATTACTCTTTTCTCTTTTCTTTCCTTTGAGTATTTTTCAATGCTTCTTCCTCTTCTTCTTCCTCCTCCTTCCTCCTTTGTCTCTTCCTCGTCTTCGTTCTTCGTTACTGTGTCTCTCTCGTCGTTTTATGCCCAATGTGAAACTCTGAAGGTCGTCGCGTGTGTTCAGTCCATTCACACACCCATACACACACACCATGACTTCCTTCCTTGGTATTCTGCCTTGTACACACCGCCTACCTCCATCTCTCCCTCTCTCCCTCTCTCTCTCTCTCTCTCTCTCTCTCTCTCTCTCTCTCTCTCTCTCTCTCTCATTCCATTCCCTTGGCGCATTCTATCTCGAATCTCTCTTTTATTTATCTATCCTTTTAGTGTGTGTTTCTGGTATTCAATTTAAAAGGAAAATGTCACTCTATCTCCTCTTCCAAGTTGTGTTGTATGATAATGTTTGTACTTGTGTTTTCATGGAATCTAGCAATCTTAGTTAATGTTAGTGTTCATTATTCATTCTTTCTATTTGCATCATGGTTCATAAGAGGCTTCTCCCTTATGAATGCAAATACAGTGAGAGCATAAGCGGGTGAAGAAGAAAGATTATATGAGAGAAACGTACAATAAAATGATTGAGTGAAGGCGTCGACATGTCATTCTCCTTTTGTAAGTAAGACTGTGAGGAGATCAGAGGACAGGAGAGAGAGAGAGAGAGAGAGAGAGAGAGAGAGAGAGAGAGAGGAGAGAGAGAGAGAGAGAGAGAGAGAGAGAGAGAGAAGAGAGAGAGAGAGAGAGAGAGAGAGAGAGAGAGAGTATTATATATATGCGTGTCAGAGAGGTGTCAATGAAAGGACAGTGTGTATGGGTATGTGAAGTGGCATGACCTTCACAATTCCTACCTCCGGCCCAGAAACAAGGAGGAAAGGGAGGATGAAGACGCAGTAAGGGAGACGCAGTAAGGGAGAGGTGACACTAACGCCCTGAAAAAAACAATGAAAGCTATCTTGAAATCAAGGAAAAACTGGCGAATGAAAGAAAACAGTGATAGAATAAAAACAAAAATGATAGTGTTTGTTTAGTTACTATTATACAACTATTAATCAAACAGTAACACAATGCAATAGAGAAAGAAAATCAGAGATAAAACAGCAAATATATAACCAGTCAATACAAACGGGGAAAAGGGAAAAATAACCACGAATAAAAGTCACAAATAGGAAAAGAAAAAAAAACATCCAACAACTACAACTCATACAAAAAAACCAATATAGCTACTAACACCGCATAACAACGACCCCCCCAAAAAAAACCGAAGAAAAAAAAACCAGGAGGGCCATTGACCTTTTACATCACAAGGAGGGAAGACCATACAAGGCGACGTGTTGATGTAAGACGCACACACCTTCCTCTACACGTCAAGGTCACACAGACAACAACGCAATGCTAACTAACCACGTCGCCGGGAAAGGAAGTAAATATATAAGCAGACTGTTTTGTATTATGGTGGTGATGATGGTGGTGATGATGGTGGTGATGATGGTGGTGATGATGGTGGTGGTGATGGCTAGGAATACACAGTCGATATGTCGCAATGTGTTGACGTATAAATACATGAAATTATATTCTTACATGGTTATTTCTAAGTCATACAAGGTGGCGGTGTTGTTGTTGTTGTTGTTGTTGTTGTTGTGGTGGTGGTGATGTACAAGTAAGTGTTTATAGATGATTCGTTGTGATAGGATGTGTTGGTGTGTGTGTGTGTGTGTGTGTGTGTGTGTGTGTGTGTGTGTGTGTGTGTGTGTGTGTGTGTGTGTGTGTGTGTGTGTGTGTGTGTGTGGAAGGAATATAATAATAGGAGAATGGAAGGAAAATATGAAAATGGGCAAAACCAGTTAGGAGAATGAATGAGGTGATAAAATATAGAAGTTTTTTGGTTTTTTTTATTTCAATTTTGTTTTTTTCTGACCGTTTTAAATTTTCTCGTGGATTTGGTGTCGACAAAGAAATTATTATAATGAGCAACGAGAAGAGAATAAAAACAAAATCCCCTTTGGAAACTTTGCACGTTAATCTTCACCACGTCAGTGTTATATATTCAGACTTAAGCTAATTATCTATTTTTTTTTGTAATGAAACTCACCAATATCATCAAAACTCCTCTCTCTCTCTCTCTCTCTCTCTCTCTCTCTCTCTCTCTCTCTCTCTCTCTCTCTCTCTCTCTCTCTCTCTCTCTCTCTCTCTCTCTCGTCCTAATATCAAGAAAATTCCCTACTGGACTATCACCAAACTTAACCATAGGAACGCAAACAGGAGTCTTCATTTCCTCTCTCGATATTTTTTCTCTAAGTTTTCATCTAGCTATTTGAGGAGGATATCTTTGCTGGCACTCCCTTCGTCGCTTGAATTCCAGCCGAGGGACAACTTCCAGGACTGACCGAGAATACTGAAGAAGGAGGAGGCCTGGAAGGAGAAGATAGAGGAGGAGGAGGAGGAGGAGGAGGAGGAACTGCTGTGAAGGTTTGAAAGATCTGGAGGGGATGAAGGTAGAAGAGAAAGAGGAAGAGAGAGAGGAAAAAAAGGAGGGAGAAAAACAAGAGGAGGAGGAGAAGGAGGAGAAATGCAGTTGCTCCTTGACTAACTTGACAGCTTCTGGTACGTGACAAGGTTCGTTAACAGCAAAAATCCCAACGCGGAAAGAAAATGATAGAAAAAAAAAGAGTGCCCTTTCAACGTGTTTTACTCAAGTATGAAGCCACAAAACCAAACCAAAACAAAAAAAAGAGAACGAGACTTACAACACCAAAAAATCTGAAACAACAACAACAACAACAAAAACAACAATGACAATGGCAATAAACAAAAGAGTAACAGCAATATAACTTCCGCGTCAAAATGTCACACGAACTAATCATTACTCTTCTCTGCTTCACTTTGCACATTAATTCCCCACAAATACTACTAATCTCACCACCTCCACCACCACCACCACCACCACCACCTCCACCACCACCACCACACCACCACCACCACCACCACCACCACCACCACCACAATGAGCTGAATCTAATCCGTGAAACCTGTCAAGAGAGATAACTATTTTGATGGGAGAAATCTGTTGGAAGGGCTCTTATTCTAAGGAAGGAGGAGGAGGAGGAGGAGGAGGAGGAGGAGGAGGAGGAGGAGGAGGAGGAGGAGGAGGAGGAGGAGGAGGAGGAGGAGGAGGAGGAGGAGGAGGAGGAAGTAGAAGAAGAAGAAGGAGGAGAAGGAGGGCAGATCTGTCGGATGGTGATGAGATGACATGTTGATTTTAAATTTGTCGGTAAATAAAGAGTGAGAGAGAGAGAGAGAGAGAGAGAGAGAGAGAGAGAGAGAGAGAGAGAGAGAGAGAGAGAGAGAGAGAGAGAGAGAGAGAGAGAGAGAGAGAAAAAGAGAGTTTGGGAGATGGAGTGGCGGAAACGGAGGCGGGGTGCAGCATCCTCACTCGACTCTCATCTTTAAGGCGCAGCGGCATTTTGAACTCGTCAGTGGCTTGCAGGTCACACACGGGGTAAAGGCCACTTGTCGACGAGAGAGAGAGAGAGAGAGAGAGAGAGAGAGAGAGAGAGAGAGAGAGAGAGAGAGAGAGAGAGAGAGAGAGAGAGAGAGAGAGAGTAAGAAAGAGAGAGAGAGATAGGCTAAACGAAGGTGAACCGGGTAGAAAGCGGTTCTCACCTCTGGAAAAAGAAAGAGGGAATTAACGCAACAGAGGAAGGAGGGGAAAGAAAAGCTTGTTAGTCGGTATTCCACGCGTGTCGTGTTGTGTTCTGAATCCGATTAAGGGAAGGAAAAACAGGGAAACTCTTCGGTGGCAAGAATTCAAAGACACAACTTACACGGACGGTGGTAAAAAGAAACTTAACGAAGGAGGTGCTTTCTAGATGCGGACAGAAGAGGAGGAGGAGGAGGAGGAGGAGGAGGTAGGCTGTAGTAGTCATGAATAATTCCTATACACTTGACATGAGCGAAAATCTGGTATCACATGAAGCGGTGCTGGCAAAGCGTCACAGGACTTGGCACTCTTTCCTGGAACTTCACCTGAATGTATATGCAAGGTGTGCAGACTCCTACTCCTCCTCCTCCTCCTCCTCCTCCTCCTCCTCCCTCCTCCTCCTCCTCCTCATCGTCCTGTTATTCTTTATCTCTCCGTAATTCAAAAGCACCATGCAATGTGTCCAGAGCCTCTTTTCACTGCCTCTCCTCGATAGTTTTCACTCTCACTTGGGCAGTTGCCTCGTGGCCTCCATAAGAGCCGTGGCACACAAGCCTGTAAGCTCCGCCCCCCTCCTCCACCACCATCTCCTCTTCCCTCTCTCTCTCCCCCACATCCCGGCCTTACCCCCTCACCCTCTCTGCCTTGCCGTCGCCCGCGTCCCTCTCAGTCTCACTCTCAACCTCGTGACGGGCACACCCACCTGCCCAGGGCCTCCCGCTCCCACTGCCTCGCTGGACTCTGTTGTTAGTGATGCTCGGGTTTTCTCTCCCTCCCGTTAGTGGCCACGAGTGATCAGTGGCCTTGTTTAGTGTCGCGGTGAAGGACGGTCTTGTTTCTAAGGGCAGTGCATGTAAGTTTGCATGGAACGTGCGTGTTTGTGTGTGTGGGTGGAAAGTTTCAAAAAAAGTTTTTGAGAAGTTGTAGTCACATTCGCCTCTAGTTTTTATCTGTAAGAGGCTGACAAGGAGCCAGTTACAGCGGCGTCACGGCTGAGCTTGTCGCGTGTTAACCAATTGTCCGCCGACGCACGTGAGTCAACAGAAAAGGTTCAGCAACACAAGTAATGAAATAAAAAGACGAGTGACGATCAAGGACCGGGAGAAAAGTTTTTGCAATTTCAAGTCTCTTTCCAGAAAAGTTAATAGAAATAGCAAATAGTAAGGAGCAGCAAGCCTTGCTAAAAGATACACAGAGGGAGGAGAGGGAAAAACTAATTTGACTAAACTTTTGAAGTGCGCGGTGGTGAGCGGGACACACAAGTAAGGGCAAGGCAAAGTGACCATCAAACAGCGACGCGTCCCAAGGTGGGCAATGTTGACTCAGCTGTCGTAAGTGTCATCTGAGCGGCTAGACTTTAGTGCTGTTATTTACACTGAGATTCAACACGACCATGAGTAACGAAGGGAAGACGTGTCCGCCGGCGACGCTGACGCAGGACTGCGACAACTCAGTGGTAGGCCAAGAAATGAACCGCCCACCAACTAGCGAGGGAGTCGAGCATGCAAATGAGGAGGTAAAGCGGGAGGGAGCGACGCAGAACACAGGAGAGACAACAACAACGACAACAGTACAAGAGAAGCAGGAGGACACACAAAGCACGTGTTCCACAGCTTCCTCCAGCACATCCTCCTCTCCCTCCCACAGCTCCACCTCCTCCTCAGAAGGTAGCAATGGGTCTCCCTCGACGCAGGAAGCCTCGAGGGCCATCAACATCGAGGACTCGGATAAGAAATACGTCGTGATTGAGCCCAACAAACCCAAGACCTGGCTGGCAGCTTACAAGTTAGTCACTTCCTCCTTAAAAGGGGATCTCTCTTTTTGTCCATTAAGGCAATGTGTACAGGAAACGGCGGCTCCCCCTTTAGTCCTACGAAATATGAGGGACGAGAGGAAGAAATGGTGTATCCAGCCGGGAAATGCCTCAGGAAATGGGGAAGGATTGGGAAGGAGGAGAAGGGCGATGTTTTACAATTCTGCTGTATTTATCCTTGTCGAAGTCCTGCCTAACGGGGGGTCCCTTCGTCTTCTACCTGGGCCTCGGAGTCATTTTTTCCCCTTCACCTGCGGGAAGTAACTTGGTAATGACTGCGTGACTCAGGGCGGGAAGGAAGAGTTTAAGAAAGGAGAGTTGGTTCTACCTTCCTATAATGAAATGACTTTGTGATGATTGGCTTTTTCGTTTCCACCTCTCTGTCTGCCTTTACTTTTTATTTCACTCCTTCTTCCCTCCTTTCTTTACTCTCTTTTTTTCCGTTCTTTTCTTTTCGTTTATTTATCTAGTTTTTTTGTTATCTATCACGATTCATATATCTTTCTTTCTGATTTCTTTTCTTTTCTTATATCCTTTATGCTTTCCTTCCTTTCTTCCTTCCCTCCCTTCCTTTCTTCCTTCCTTACTTCCTTCTTTGCTTCCTTCCTTCTTTGCTTCCTTTCTTTCCTTCCTTCTTTCTTTAACTACCTTACTTCCTCACTCTCAACCTCAATTACTACTTTACTCTTTCACAAAACTAACAATTCACTCGTTTCATCACAAATTATCATATTCACTTATTTTCACTTACCTCTTTTTTCTATCTTTTCTATCTATTTTCCCTTTCTAAGCAATTCTATCGTTTATCTAACTTATCCACAACCTTTAAAAACTTCCTCATTATCGCCCTTCCTCTCTCTCTCTCTCCCTCTCTCTCTCTCTCCCTCCCTCCCTCCCATCCTCCCTCCTTCTCTCCCTCTCTCGCCAGATATAACAGGCTGTAAAACCTAATATGGACTATAAAACTCGTATCAGCTATGCATTACCTTAACTTTCCTTCCTTTCTTTCCTGTTTCCCACAATTCCTTTCCCCTCTTTCTCTCTCTCTCTCTCTCTCTCTCTCTCTCTCTCTCTCTCTCTCTCTCTCTCTCTCTCTCTCTCTCTCTCTCTCTCTCTCTCTCTCTCTCTCTCTCTCTCTCTCTCTCCTTATTACCTATACATTTCGTCCGGCATTCTGGCTCCCCCACTTCCCTTGTATTTACGCCTCTTCTTTCCCCCTTCTTCTTCCTCTTCCTCTTCTTCTTCCCCTCACTATTATTCTCAATTGCAGTGCAGATAAACAACACAATGTACGTGCGCTTCTATTAGTAACACACACATACATACATACATACACGCACACACACACACACACACACACACACACACACACACACACACACACACACACACACACACACACACACCGTAGCGACGCCACGCTCACCAACTTTCGTCCTCTGGCTGAAGCTGCTTAAAGGTCGACCGGTTGAGCACATACCCCTCTCCTCCTCCTCCTCCTCCTCCTCCTCCTCCTCCTCCTCCTCCTCCTCCTCCTCCTCCTCCTCCTCCTCCTCCTACTCCTCCCTCCTCTCCCTTTACCACACCACCTGCAAGCAACAGCCCCTCCTCCTCCTCCTCCTCCTCTTCCTCCTCTTCTTGTTTGTAACGCCAAAGGGAAAACAACGATTGGCATTACTTTCCCCTTCGAAATAACAAAAATAACACCTCAACCCATTAACAGGTTCTCAGTGTGTCTCCTCCTCTTCCTCCTCCTCCTCCTCCTCCTCCTCCTCCTCCTCCTCCTCCTCCTCTTCCTCCTCCTCCTCCTCCTCCTCCTCCTCCTGCTGTTCAGGGCGTGTGCGTTTAGGTTATTGGGAACATTGTTATTTTCTCCTCGTCGTTGCGTTTCTTATGAGCTTTCTTGTTTTATGTTGCGTCTGTCTGGTGGTAAAGGTGTCGCCTTGTCATCCTTCACTGATGAGGTGGTGGGGCGGAGGAAGGGTGTGGTGTGTGTGTGTGTGTGTGTGTGTGTGTGTGTGTGTGTGTGTGTGTGTGTGTGTGTGTGTGTGTGTGTGTGTGTGTGTGTGTGTGTGTGTGTGTGTGTGTGTGTGTGTGTGTGTGTATGGACTGATAAATACCTGAATGGGTGAATGAATAGACTAACAACCGCCTGTAACGATGTGTGTATGGATCAGATAACACGTGGCTTCATATGCAAGCTTAAGAAATTAATCCACAATAGAGAGCGCCTACCACCTGACCCTCCCGACCCACCCCACCCTCCCCAACACCTTCCTCCACCTGCCTCACCCCCTTCCCCACCCCACCAACCATCCAGGACAGGATTAGTGTCAGTGTGGAGAAAGCCGAACAAGTCCCTCTGTTCCAGGCACTTGACAAGAGGTGTGACGTAAGCACTTCCTCTTGAATGCCCTTAGTTCCTCTCCTTTCCTCCCCTCGCTTTGACCCAATGAAAAAGGGAAACTGTTACCTGACGTATACATTTCTTTCTTTCTTTCACTTTATTTCCTTGAAGTGAATGATGGGAGGCTTCTTTTTTTTTGCTCTTGGCAACGAACTATTTATTTTAGGAAGAGGATCTAAGAGGAAGAAAGCGGGCTGGTTATAAGCACTATTTACCTTGCTGCCCAGGTGGTTACTAATTAGGGAAAGGTGGAGGCGTCCAGCTCATACCTGGGCAAGCAAAGGTGGAGCATCTTATCATCTCTCAATGCCACGTAAGGCTTAGAGGGGCGTTGGCACCGTGGGCGAGCTGGAGGGGGGATGGGCTTCGTTAAGGTGGGGGCAGCACGGTGGGAGTGGCGTGGAAGAGGTAGCAGAGAGGGAGAGCGAGAGAATGTGGAGGAGGGAACGAGTGGACGGTGGGATTGGGGGTCCAGATGGTCAGGCATATACTAAACGGGACCATGTAGACCTTGGATTAGCCCCTCATGCACCACCTCACTCCCCCATCCCCCATCCCTCCTCCTTCCTCCACCCCTCTGCCCTTCTGCCCCTTCGCCTCCTCCCTTACCCCCTTCCTCCCACCATGCAGCAGTGGCAAACAACACGCAGCAACGTCCCGAAGCTCCTCAACGCTATCACTTTACTCTCTCCTTTGTTGTAGCCGAGGGAGAGGCGCCCCTCATCTACCACCACCACCACCACCTCATCTCTCCTCACCAGCATCTCACGTTCTCATTACTTATTCACTAACACGTTCTCACTCCTTCGATATCACTTTAACATTCCTCACAGAGACCAATATGTTAATTCCTCATTACTATTACCTCACGTATCCCTCACTACCGCCTAATTATGCTCTCTATATGTACCATTCGCCTACAGATCTTCAGTTATCCTCACCATCTCCTCACTCATTTACCAACAATATTCAAAATCAATTCACTCACAGTCTCATCACTTTAAACTTCCTCTTCCTTCCACCTTCATCACTACACAACAAGCATCTCATTCCTCACTATCATTATCACCATCACGTCA
>JAPQNM010000018.1:6826641-6831641 GCA_029783475.1 Metacarcinus magister
GGATGCATTAAGGGCACAGGTGTGGGATGGGGTCTAATGAAGGTCCAATATTGGGAGGGAACAGGTGTGTGTGGGGGGGGTGGGGGGTGGGGGGGGCGAGGTTGATTACAGGTTTCGGTGTTGGTGTTGGTGTTGACAGGCATGTGGTGGGGTTCCCTGGGTGCTGAGCGGTGTCCTTATTCCCACACCTTTAGAGCGGATGTCCAGTTTTTCCCTGTTGCAGAATGAGAGGAGAGAGGAGATGAGAAGAGAGATCAGGTTAGGAGAAAGGAAAGTAGAAGAGAGAAAGGGAGAGGAGAGATGAGGTTAGGGGAGAGGAAAGTAGAAGGGAGAGGAGGGAAGAGGTTAGGAGAGAGAAGTAGTATAGAGGAGGGGAGATGAGAGATGATGTGAGGAGAGAGAAATAGAAGAGAGGAGCGGAGAGGAGAGAGGAAAGTAGAGAGGAAGCAAGAAGAGAGAAGGGAGATTGGGTGGGAACTAGGAAAAGGTGGTACGTGCAAACAAGCTCAGGTAGGTCACATAACCGAGCCAGGTAAGTACGAAGCTGAAGAACAGGTGAAAGTATTGTATTGTATCGCACCAGGTTATACCAACAGAACTTTTTTTATTGATTAATTTATTGACTTATTATTTACGTGTCGGTTTATTTTTATCTATATTCATCTCGTAAATTAATTGTAATACTTCAAACTTGGATTATGTTTATTATTTCCGCGTATCATTTTTTTGTTTTCTTTGTCTTCTGTTTATACAAGAGGATGTGGAACGAGAAGTCTTGTTACGATTTCTGTGCAGGGAAAAGGTCAACTATTGGTATTTCAAAGGTGGAAAAAATGGTTCCAAGGAGGAGATTACAGTCACTATTGAAAGCAGGTGGAAATGTTTCGTGTATTTCATGTATGTATGTATGTATGTATGTATGTATGTCTTAGTGTGATGTTAGTCCTTTGTGTGTCACTTTTTGTCACTTCTCTCTGCTATTGTTTTCTTTTGAACTTTTCATTTTTTATACATTGCTATTATCATCATTACATTCAACTATAATGTTTTAAATCTATCGGCAATTTTCATTCAATTTCGTTTTATAGTATTTTTTCGTTTGAAATCGCAATGTATTTTTCACATTTTCTATCACATTAAATTTTTTTCAACATTTACTCGGATATTTCATTTTATTACTCTTCTCTCTCAACATCTATTCCGATATCTCTAATACTAAATCCCTTTCCTTCCTCTACTTATTCCATATTTATACTTTTGTCCTATTTCTCACGCGTCTCTGGGGAGCGGCGGCCCCGCCTCAGGGTGCTGACTGGCAAGGGAAGTTTGTGACGAGTAACTCTTTAGCAACGACCTCCACAGAAAGAGAGAGAGAGAGAGAGAGAGAGAGAGAGAGAGAGAGAGAGAGAGAGAGAGAGAGAGAGAGAGAGAGAGAGAGAGAGAGAGTGAGAATATTATCAGACAAGAGACTCCCTTCACTCTCACTTTCTTTTTATTCCCGTTAACAGCTTAATTTCCCCTCCCCGCTCCCCACTCCTCCCCACAGCCTCCCGTTCCTTCTCCTCCACTACCCCGCCTACACCCTGACGCACTGCTCTGTACACGAGGTGACATTATCGGCCTTGAGGTGAGGAGAACGAATGAACTGCATCACTTTGGGGGTGAATACGAAGAATAACAAAGGTGAGGAGGAAGAGGAGGTGGTGGAGATGGAAATGGAGGAGAGATAGATAGAAGAAAGAGGCTGGCGCTGTGGCAAGAACGCACAATGATGGTGATGATGATGTTAATGGTGATAATGGTGATGGTGCTCTTGTTATTCTTGCTATAGTGGTGGTGATGGTGGTGAAAATAAAGGTGATGGCAAGGCTGGTAAACGACAACTCCTCCTCCTCCTCCTCCTCCTCCTCCTCCTCCTCCTCCTTCTCCTCCTCCTCCTCCTCTTAACTTAGCCACAAAACGAAGCCTGCAATGCGAACGTAAGGAATCGTCGGCCTGCTGTCTTCACCCGTTGTAAAGATCAAAGAGGCAAGGCAGCGGCGGCGAGGTAGGATCTGGTCAAGCGTGACTATCGTTCTTCACCCACCGTGGCAGCAGCTACAACGCCAGGAGTCAGGGAGGAGACCAATCCACTCCCTGACACCACTACTCCATCGCTCTCTCAAGGCAAGCAGCATCCACGGCAGAGTTTTCGGGGTGGTAGTAGAAAGTGAAAGGAGGAGGAGGCGGAGGCGGAGAGGGAGAGAGTACGATGGACGGGGAGATAAGTACTACATAGATAAATCAAAAGAGAGAAAAAAAACAAAAATAGATAGCGAGACAGATAGAGGTAGAGTGGAAGGGTTTGAAGTAGCTAGCAAATTTACAAGGAAGTTCTGATTCACTTGAGGTCGTAAGATCATCACGAAAGTCAAGGAAGGTTAGACTACTGCACGACTGACAGAAGGGCGGGTCTAGGCTAAAGGAAGAGAAAGAAGAGGAGGAGGAGGAGGAGAAGGAAAGGAAGAAGAGGAGGATGGAAGAGGCATGAGGCAACAGGACAACAAAGCACATTATAAAACCGCTATTTTAACGTTTACAGATATGACCTTCTTGGTACAAATGTGTATAGCAAAGAGCGACGAAGGACACGGTGAGGGGTCGCGGGGGTGAAGAAAAGTATTGTGTAGTTATTGAGGCAATCACGTACTTGTGTTTGAGGGTGTTAGCAAAGATTATTGTGTCTTTTACTTGATCCTTCTGAGCTCTCTCTCTCTCTCTCTCTCTCTCTCTCTCTCTCTCTCTCTCTCTCTCTCTCTCTCTCTCTCTCTCTCTCTCTCTCTCTCTCTCTCTCTCTCTCTCTCTCTCTCTCTCTCCTCACAAATCATCGTAACAGCCCATCGTAATAACAATAACCTCTGCACTTTTTACCGGAGTGCGTGAGGAAGGCAGCAGCTTTTAGTACCATTATTCTTGACACTAAGGCTGAGTTATTTTTATCTTCCCAGCTTCCCTCCGTTGAGCCTCATAACTGCTTTCCGTGACCCTCTGTGCCCCCCGTAACCACTGATCGTTCGTACCCTTAGTGGCACTGTCTCTGATCGCATGCACGCTCCTGGGTATGACTGATGTATGTATGTGTGTATGTGTGGGTACGAGGGTTGAGGGTTGGTGTTAAGAGGTGATTCTGATTGCCTCTGCTGTTCTGCGGTTCTTTTCTCTTCTTTTTTTTTATATTCGGCTATTGTTACTGTTTCATAAGTTCTGTTTGTCTCTATCTGACTGGAAATGTTCTTACATGTGTAGATTATTCAGCCAAATTTAGGCATCATCATCATCACCATCATCATCATCTCCATCAACAATCCATCTCAATTTTTTGTTTTACTTTCGTATGTCAACATGAACAGAGAAGCAAAGAACACGTTACTTAATGCATTGCTATCGCGGAAATAATTTTAATGATGAACCTCAGTCTTGGAAGAGAGTTGAAGACGGAGTGAGGGAGAGAGGGAGGATGGGAGGGTGGGAGGGAGGGAGGGCGAGAAGAGTCAGAGGTTATAGAGGGAGGTAGTGGAGGCAGGAATCAAGCAATGCTCTTCTTCACGTCTTCGCAAACACATTCTTCTCCCTTTCTCCTCTTCAAGACCTCCTACTCGTAAACTGTAAACACATGCTTGCACTTTTTCCTCGTCCATCAATCCAATGTAAGGTTTCACAATGCATCTCTTTGGTTCTCAATATTACATCACTTGCGTATAATATTTCCATTATGTATCCAATTCTTACGACTTATCTTTCTTTCTCTGTCTCTTTTTTACAGTTATGCATTCGTTGAGTTAAAGAATTAAGTGTGTATGCTCAAGGACTGGTAATATTTTTGACTCTACGCCGTTACAGCAGATATAAATTTATTACATGTATTTTTATGTTCCAAAGTATTTATAGTTGATTAAAATTCTATCAAGAGTTTACGTTCTATAGGGAAGTTTTTGTGACACTTTCAAGGCCATGTGACATTTATCAAATTGCACATGTCGTTGTTTTATGAGGAATTTCAACCATCTGGCAGGAAAGAGATAAAAAAAAATAGAAAAAAAAGAGGCCGTGGACAGGACTCAGGACATGAACCTTTATCCCACTCCCTCTCTTGCTCCCTCCTCCTCCTCCTCTTCCCCCTCCTCCTCCTCCTTCTCCTCTCCTTCTCCTCCTCTTCCCTCCATTCATATTCTCCCAAAAGACAGCAAAGTTAACTGGTTCAATGGTAAAAAAAAATATATATAAAAAATCAGTATCATAGAATATTTCCTTTACGTGCACACAAAGGCTTCAGATCATCACCTTCAAAGCCACAACAAACGCAACGCTGAATATAGACGAATGTTTTGAATAAGAGAGAGAGAGAGAGAGAGAGAGAGAGAGAGAGAGAGAGAGAGAGAGAGAGAGAGAGAGAGAGAGAGAGAGAGAGAGAGAGAGAAGAGGGAGTTATGTTACGTAAATATGATATACAGTTCAGAATACACAAGTCTGCCTCGATTTCTATACTCCTGCCCATCAGCTTTGGTTTTATCGTCTCTTCCCACCGGTCAATCCACTGCCTCATATTTCACCTGAACCTACCCTCAGTTACCTCCTCCTCCTCCTCCTCCTCCTCCTCCTCCTATTCTTCAACCCTCCAACTCTTTCTCCACACTCTTCCACATCCCTCCTCACCTCACCTCTTCCCAAACCCTCAACTTCTTTGTCCTTCCACACCTCCCCTCCCTGTCCCCTTACACTCCATTGTCCCTTCACAACCCTAACCTCTAACACAAACCCTGCCACCCACCCCCTCTTACCCTCACCCCTAACAAGGTCGCCCTGCAAGAGTCCCTGCATAACGGACGGCCCAAACATCCCTACCCACCCCTACCCCTACCCTTGCCTCGCCCCAACACGACCGGTTACGCAACATTATTCCTTCCTCAGCGCCTCCCTCAGTAGCGACCCCTTGTAAGCGTTCCCCTCTTCTTCCCTCTGGA
>JAPQNM010000018.1:6836641-6844141 GCA_029783475.1 Metacarcinus magister
CTCATCCAGTTCAAAGGAGAGTAGTGGATGTGGTAAAAACAAATAAAATACAGAGGTTTAAGACTGAATACAATCTTCTTATATTTTTTCTCAAACTTTTCTCGCAACATTTTTATTATTTTTACACCGTCAAGCTTATTACTTATTTACCAACGGGAGAGAAAGTTCAGTAATACTCCTCCTTTCCATTTACGCGGGAAAAGGGAAAGACTAATAACGAGACTAAACCAAAGTAATACTGGTAAGACTCTGAAGTTTTGTTGCCAGGAAGAAGAAGTATAAGCAATAAACAAGGTGATGAGGAAGACACACACACACACACACGCACACACACGCACACACACCCACACACAGACACCCCAACACTTCTCGCAACTTTACTTAAAATGACTTTCAACATCTTGTCTTTCCTTGTCAAGTTAAATCTTTACTCTTATTTTTTTTTTGGTGTGGTGTCGGGGCGGGGGGCGGGGGGGGGGGGGGGCTTGGGTGGCAAGAGTGAGGTAACAATCTAAATGTGAGAGTTGATGTTTTGAACTTTTTTTTTACTTTTTTTTTCGTAGTGTAATAAATCCATTATTTTCTCTTAGGTTTAATATATTTCACTGACGTTATTTCAGAAGAATCGAGAAAGAGAGAGAGAGAGAGAGAGAGAGAGAGAGAGAGAGAGAGAGAGAGAGAGAGAGAGAGAGAGAGAGAGATAGAGAGAGAGAGAGAGAGAGAGAGATATAGAGAACAAAAAAAAGAGAGAGTGAGCCCTTTTTTCTTCGATCTGTGATATCTAAGTCTTTGTTTCTCTGCTTGTCTTCATTGGAGGTCATCATCCATTTTCTGTTCTTCCTCCTTTACTCTCACCCTCTTTTCGTCACTCCCTTCTTTACTCTCACCCTCTTCTCCCAGCATCCTCTTCGCCTTCTTCACTCCTATCATCCTTCCTTCATCTCCACATACCAACAACCTTTTTCCATCTACTCTCCCTTCCTCCTTCGTCATCCCTTCCTTACCCTCCTTCCTTTCCTTGCCTTTCTACCCTCCGCAACCCGAGACCAACCTGGCGTGACAGAATAAAACCTCGTAAAAATTTCCAGCTGGGAGGAGAAAGTGGATCAAGTTTACACGCAGCGATAGAAAGAGAAAAGAAGATTTAGCCTCAGCAAACTAACCTAGATTTGACCAAAGGCTGCCTAGAGCTCCTTGAATACACACGTAAATACAACAAGACTTCCCTGGGCACGAAATTAATGAGAGAAAGGTGATAGAGGAACAGGAACAGGATAGGTGGGAGTGAGGGAGGAACTTTCAGGGAACGTTAGGTGTGGATAAGACGAGGGAGAGATGGATAGGAAGGATACAGTACAAGGTTGTAGGTAGGAAGATGGAGGGGAGACGGGGAGTTCTGTTAGAGGGTGAAGGACGGTTGAGGGGTTGCAAGGAGGAGAGAAGAAGGTTTGGGGACTGAGAGGGGGAACAAAAGAGTGAGCACGGAGTGAGGTTGAAGAGTGTAGAATCTGGTTGCGTAGAGGATGAGATGGAAGCGAGGGTCTGGGAGTAGGATAGATAGATAGATAAATAGAGAGAGAGAGAGAGAGAGAGAGAGAGAGAGAGAGAGAGAGAGAGAGAGAGAGAGAGAGAGAGAGAGAGAGAGAGAGAGAGAGAGAGAGAGAGAGAGAGAGAGAGAGAGAGAGAGAGAGAGAACAAAATGGCATAGAGCAAGACAGGACAATAAAGGAAATGGCAGGAAGAGAAAAAGAGGCTAGAAAAGAGAAGGGGTGGAAGGGACAAGGGAAAAGTAAAAGGAGGGGGAGGGAAGAACTTAAGGAGAGGATAGAGAGAAAGAAAAAGAGGAGGTGCTAAAGGAGAGAGAGGATGCAGATACAGATAGATAGATAGATAGATAGATAGATAGATAGATAAATAGAGAGAGAGATGCTAAGAAGGACAGTGGGTACAAAATCTTCCTGAAGATGTGAATGCGTTTTTATAATAGGTGGGGGGGGAGGAGGAGGAGGAGGAGGAGGAGGAGGAGGAGGAGGAGGAGGAGGAGGAGGAGGAGGAGGAGGAGGAGGAGGAGGAGGAGGAGAAGAAAAGATGATGAAGACGAAAACAACAACAGCAACAGCTACTACTACTACTACTACTACTACTACTACTACTACTACTACTACTACTACTACTACTACTACTACTACTACTACTACTACTACTTCTACTACAATACAACAACTACAATAAAAAAAACAAAAATGCAAGGTAAGAAAGAAAGAAAAAAGAGCAAAGGAGGAAAGAAGGAGGAGGAAGAACAAGAGAGAAAGATGAGGAGTCAAATGAAGACGACAAGAAAGCAAGGGGACTAGAGGGATACAAGAGAGAGAGAGAGAGAGAGAGAGAGAGAGAGAGAGAGAGAGAGAGAGAGAGAGAGAGAGAGAGAGAGAGAGAGAGAAAGTGGTGGTGTACTCTATAGGCCACACAAGGAGGAATGGAAAGCGTAACCACAACAACTGAGGAGGAAATAATCATAAAAATGCACATCAGCTACTGGACGACTGGAACTCAATACCCTCTCTCTCTCTCTCTCTCTCTCTCTCTCTCTCTCTCTCTCTCTCTCTCCTCTCCTCTCTCTCTCTCTCTCTCTCTCTCTCTCTCTCTCTCTCTCTCTCTCTCTCTCTCTCTCTCTCTCTCTCTCTCTCTCTCTCTCTCTCCCCCTCTCTCTTGTCAGTGATTAATATGGAACGAAAGAGAGAGGGAACGATAGGAGAGGAAGGATGCTTTGATAGAGGAAGGAGGAAGGAAAGGATGAAGGAAGGAAGGAAAATGGTTGGATACATGGGAAAAACAGGAAGGTGGATGGAATGTCTGGGAATAAGGAAAGGAAAGGTGAGAGAAAGGTTGTGAGTTAAGAGAAAAAAGTTAAGAGTTTTCATACTTTGCTCCTCTCAGTGATATAAAACAAGAATAAAGAGAGAAATATTGCTCAAAAGAAGGAAAGGGATATAGATAGGGAGATAAAGAGATAGATAGATAGATAGAAATAACAATAGATAAATGAATAGATGTATAAATGCATAGTAACAAATAGCAACAACAGCAACAAAGACAATAATAATAACAATAATAATAATAATAAAAAAAATTCTCAGTGTACTTATATTTCTATTTATTTATCTTCTTTTTTCTTTTAGTACACTATTCTCCCGCCAGGTGAGGCAGAAGTGGGCGTGACAATTAAGGCAATAACATGCAACAATCTAATATGGACTACAGGTGTGTTCGTGCAGTTACGTCTCTGCAAAAGAATATTAAGTACGCCTATGTTTTGACTTAATGAAGCTGAATCTCTCTCTCTCTCTCTCTCTCTCTCTCTCTCTCTCTCTCTCTCTCTCTCTCTCTCTCTCTCTCTCTCTCTCTCTCTCTCTCTTTCTCTCTTTCTCTCTTTCTCAGTGCAGTAGCAGGAATATAAAGATACAAAATAACATTGTTTGTACCCGGATCCAGCCACACTTTTAACCACCATCACCACCACCACCACCACCACAACCACAACCCCCACCACCACCATCACCACCATCACCACCACCACCATCACCACCACCAAGAACAACAACAATACAACACCAACGACTTTGAAGCAAAAAAAAAACTACGGTCTCCCCTTCACTACTACTAACTGCAGGACCATCACCATCACTACTACCACCATCACCACCACCACCATCACCACCACCACCACCACCTCTACCACCAGTCTCCAGGCCACGTTGCCGCACCCGGTCACTTTCTCCCCCACAAAAACTGGTCTTCTCCTGCAGGCTCCTTATGGGAGGATCAACACTCGGACGATGAAAAGAAACGAAACAGACAGAACAGAAACAATAAGAAAAACACTCAAGAACTGGAAACTTTTAACACTGAAACCACTTTTTTCTTATCTCTCTATCTCTCTCTTTCTCTCTCTCTTTCTCTCTCTCATGAAAACACAATGATCCTGTATATTTCTTTACGTGAAAAAGTGTTCAAGCCTCAAAATAAGCCATAAGGAAGCTATGAGAATCTTAACGTGTCATTTATTTACTTGAGAGTATACAACATTGGTGGCAGCGGTGGATCTCTCTCTCTCTCTCTCTCTCTCTCTCTCTCTCTCTCTCTCTCTCTCTCTCTCTCTCTCTCTCTCTCTCTCTCTCTCTCTCTCTCTCTCTCTTTCTTAACTCTGCTTAACGCTAACTACCTGCTTGCCTCACGTAATAGTGTATTGTTCATTTTACCGAAGTACTCCTTCTAGTCCCTTCAACTAGTGCCTTTCAATGCGTCATTCTTCCCTCAGAGTCTATAGCCCTTCTTTCCCCTTCTCTCTCTCTCTCTCTCTCTCTCTCTCTCTCTCTCTCTCTCTCTCTCTCTCTCTCTCTCTCTCTCTCTCTCTCTCTCTCTCTCTCTCTCTCTCTCTTTCTTTTTTTTCTTTGATTTTTTTTTCATCTTCCTTAAAATTTTCTTCACCCTCACACATTTTATCCGCTTCCTCTTCCTTCTTACTGTCTTCCGCTTCTTCCTCCTCCTCCTCCTCTTCTTCCTCCTACTCTTCCTTCTCCATCCAGAAAACGAAATGAAAAAAAGATCGTGTCTATGCGAGAGTATACTCACACACACACACTCACACACACACACACACACACACACACACAGACACACACACACACACACCAGTGGAGATTGTCAGCGGAGGTAATGCAGCGTTGTGGTGTAAGAGGAAGTAAAGGAGAAAGGGAGAAAGGGTTGAAAGGAAGCGATAAAAGGGGGAATGGAGGTCGACTGGAGGATGGGGACGGTTGTAAGGCAAATGTAAGGGAAGAGGGAGCGATGGAGGTTGTGGAGTGGACTGGACAGCTTAGTGAGTGCAATGCCTGGGGAGGTTCATGGGATGGGTGGAAAGTAGAATTTAAAGCTGTTTGATGGAGAGGAGATGATAATGTTAAAAGGCATGTAATTATAATAGATTTTTTTTGGTCTAATGATGATTCTGAATAATGTTAGTTGGAAGAATAAGACAAGTGATTATTTTGAGCGAAGGAATAACGAGTTACTTTTTTTTTTATTTATGATTATAATGCATTTAGGTTTTACAATTGAATAAATGAATATTCATCTTTTGACGACAGTTCAAGGCTAAATATACATACATTCAGCAAGAGACTCACACCTGCTGCGTGCTCAAGAATAGCAATAAAAAAAACATGAATAAAAGTGAACTGAAACGAGAAAGTATAAAGCCTCATGATCACGTTTTTACACACACACACACACACACACACACACACACACACACACACACACACACACACACCACACACGCGGTTACGCTTCTCCGAGGAAAAGAAAGAAAAAAAAATGTCGTCAATGAAGAACTTTTGTATTTACGAACAAAAAAATAGGACCATTCACCAGTAACCGGTTTGACGTAATCTTATCGGGACAATGCGATTAGGCTCTCTCTGTCTCTCTCTCTCTCTCTCTCTCTCTCTCTCTCTCTCTCTCTCTCTCTCTCTCTCTCTCTCTCTCTCTCTCTCTCTCAGTAACCGTTCACCGCCGTGCATTGATCGCTTGGTGCTGAAGGAACAGAGAACAAGAGGAATAGATGTAAGAGATAAAAAAAAAGAACCGTCACTCTCTTGTTCTCTCTCTCTCTCTCTCTCTCTCTCTCTCTCTCTCTCTCTCTCTCTCTCTCTCTCTCTCTCTCTCTCTCTCTCTCTCTCTCTCTCTCTCTCTCTCTCTCTCTCTATCTATCTTGACCAAGAAGCCCACACGCCTGCCCACGCCCCTTGTGGTCCAGACGTGTAACAGCAGCACTATCATGGCCAGTAGGCGGCTTGGGGGTTTCTTCGTTCTCTTGCACTTTCTTTTTGCTAACACTTTTTTTTTCTCTCTCTCTCTCTCTCTCTCTCTCTCTCTCTCTCTCTCTCTCTCTCTCTCTCTCTCTCTCTCTCTCTCTCTCTCTCTCTCTCTCCAAGGATTGCAAGTCTTCTTCAAGCTTAGCACACCTTCACTTTCCCTTAGAAGCTTATTCCTTCCGCCTTCCTCTTCCTCCTATTCTCATCTCCTCTCACTTCTATTTTCTTCCTGCTGTCCCTGTCCAGCTTTTGGGGGAGGAGGAGGAGGAGGAGGAGCAGGAGGTGGAGGTGGTGGAGGAGGAGGAGCAGGAGGTGAAGGTGGAGGAGGAGGAGGAGGAGGAGGGGTGAAAGTGAAAGTTGGGTCTATGATTCAGGGGAGATGGGGTGAAGGGGGAAGGGGTAGAGGAAGGGGGAGGCAAAAGGGCCGGTATCCTCGCCCCCTCACACATGCAACTCAACCTTTCTACTGTCCACAAGAAAGGGACCGAAGGAGGGAGGGAAGGAGGGATGGCTTAGGTCACACACAACCACCACCACCACCACTATCACCACCACCACCACCATCACCACTACCACCATCACCATCACCATCACTATTACTAATATCACCACCACGTCCCTAGCCTCGTAGAGTCAACAAAAAAGACTACATTATAAATTTTGAAAACATATAACTATGAAGAAAAAAAAATCATATGTTTCCTCAAAGCACGGTCATTAATTTATTTTTTATTTTTAGGGTAAAGTTTGTGTTTATCCTTTTTTTTTACGTAGTTTTCTTTTTCAACTGTAGCCAAAGATATATAAAAAAAAAAGATAATTCAGACTGTAGGTGTCACGTATTTTTTTTCAAATTTAATTCAACACGAACATGTGATTTTCAATACAAAGCACCAAGTATTATATGAAAATCCTGACCATATTAAGCCTGTGTGTGTGTGTGTGTGTGTGTGTGTGTGTGTGTGTGTGTGTGTGTGTGTGTGTGTGTGAGAAAGAGAAAAAGAGAGAAAAAGAGATAAAAGTGTTACATAACCACGGTTTTACCTTTTCCCTTCCCCAGTAAAAAAGAAAATAACAGTTTTGCTTCCTTAATATATGCAAAGATGATAATGAGCACACACACACACCCACACACACACACACACACACACACACACACACACACACACACACACACACACACACACACACACACACACACACACACACACACACTTCATCATTCCTACACGTAGCTACACGAGTTTCATTTTTTTCCTCTCAGTCTGTTTTTTAGCTGTGTTCCCTCACATGAGGCCACGTTAAAGACCAACGATGACGCCTCACACACACACACACACACACACACACACACACACACACACACACACACACACACACACACACACACACACACACACACGTCTTCGTTTACATTCTCCTATATCATAATTATCCATTTCTTCAGTAGGATAAATTATAATAGTTTTTCTCAGATTCCTATTCATGGTTTAATTTTCTATTTCATCCATCCATCTATCTATCTATCTATCTATCTAACTATCTATCTATCTATCTATCTATCTATCAATTGACCTGCTTACTAATTAATCCACATGTTTTTTAGCCTCAAATTCAAGTTTCT
>JAPQNM010000018.1:6846641-6851641 GCA_029783475.1 Metacarcinus magister
TATCTATCTCTTTATCTATCTATATATCTATCTATTTCCTTATCAATCTATCTATCTATCTATCTATTTGTATTCCTACCACTCCTCGTTTTTCTCCTTTTCCTCCTGACATTGCAAAATATAAGAATTTGACGACGACACGAAAATTACCAGTAAAGTAATTACGATACGCGACAGAAGCCTTGCCGTCAGATCTAAACCAATTAACTTAGCATATGGAATTTAACGTCGATGAATGCAAAGATTTACATATTGGCTGTCATAACGATTGTGTTCAGTAGTCAATGAATGTCTGACAACTTTCTGCAGTTAATCAGGAAAAGGATTTTGGTGTCATAATATCAAGCGGTTTAAAGTCCAGTCAGCCTGGCACAGGAGTATTCAAAACTGCTAATAAACTGGTTCGCTTCAGCAGACGTTCTTCTGAAAATAAATCAGAATAAGTTATATTTATCATTCACTGGTAAATGTACAACCCCATCTCGAATACTACGTGCAGTTTTGGTTCCCATACAAAAGTTCAACCGAGATATTATTCGTGATTTCAAATAAACAGAATCAAGTTAACCGAATGTATTTATTTGTTGCTGTTGGTCAGGCATTGCATGTTACCGCCGGGTAGAATTAGTAGTGGTGATAGAACTTATTTCATTCTTATAAAAATTCCATGTAGTTCTGTTAATTTTCATGATGCATGTTTCTATTTTTTTTTCCTTTTCCTGTCAACCGCGGCTAAAGCAAACACTTGGTGAGGAGGAGTCATATCCTTTCATGTCCTTTGCCTCTCACTCCTCCTCCTTCAATGCACCTCATACATACCACTGTCAATACATGAACAAGAAAAACACAACAACAACAACAACAATAAAACTAGTGAGGAACCAAAACAAAAATAAAAAGTCAACACCTACGATGTTATAAATAAAACTTAAATAAATTAAATAAAATTGAAAAAAAATGAAAACGAAAACTCACCCTTAGGTATATTGGTCTTTAAACGGCTTCCTTGTCGGTTAGTCGGTTGGTCACTTTGTAGACACCAGACAATTATTTACTTTCTCTTCGTGTCATTTGGAACTTCTCTCACACTTCTTCCCTCTCTCTCTCACTCTCTATTTCTTTCTTTTTTATGAGAGAAGACTAGTTAACCGTCTTGGAACACGCCTTGTCTATTTAAACGAGGTGGATTCTTTGCATTCTCTCTCTCTCTCTCTCTCTCTCTCTCTCTCTCTCTCTCTCTCTCTCTCTCTCTCTCTCTCTCTCTCTCTCTCTCTCTCTCTCTCTCTCTCTCTCTCTGTCCTTTTTTTTCTTCTGCTTAGTAAATTTCTATCTAATCTAAAATTTCAATCTCATTCCACATTAAGAATCTACTCTTAATTATATATATCCTCCTCTTCTCTTCCTCCTCCTCCTCCTCCTCCTCCTCCTCCTCCTCCTATCTTCACCCCCCCCCGTAACTTAACTCAGCATATTTTGAAGGACAAGACACTAATTAATCCCAGCGTGAGGTCGATTCCCTTCGATAAGCTGGAAATGTGATAACAATTCATTATTATCTTCTTTTTTTCTACGTGGACGATGAGAGTTTTGCTTCGTAATGCAGGTTGTGTTTAGAGGCAAAGGAGAGGGATGGAAGGAAGGGAAGGGAAGGGAAGGGGAAGGGAAGGGGAAGGGAAGGGGAAGAAAAGTGTATGAAATGAGAAGAAAGGAAATGAAGACAGAAAATTTGAATAGGTACAAGAAGGATTTGGTTAGAATTCAATAAGTATGCAATGAAAAGAAAGAAAATGAACGCAAATGAAAGAATTTGTTGCGAAAAATATTTGGTGAATTTTCATAATTCACATATATTTTTTTCTCTTCTCTTTCTTCTCATAAGTTCCCTTCTTGCATTCCTTCCTCCCTCATTAATCTTCTTTTCTCTGTCTCCTATCCCTTCCTTCCCACTTCCCTATTTCTCATGTCTTCCCTCCCTCCCCCTCCCCTCCTTCCCCGTCCTTCCTATGTCCTCTAAGGGTCAATGGACGATTATTTAAGCTAAGACCCTTGTTTTATGGTTCTTCTCACCTTCAGGAACCAGATAATCGCTTTCTCTCTCTCTCTCTCTCTCTCTCTCTCTCTCTCTCTCTCTCTCTCTCTCTCTCTCTCTCTCTCTCTCTCTCTCTCTCTCTCTCTCTCTCTCTCTCTCTCTCTCTCTCAGATATATAGTACTTTTAACAGTCAAACTACATCACATAACGACCGCATAATTTATCAACTATTAAGAGAAATGTTCGGTATTTGCTGTTATTATGATATTAATGATGAAATATGATGAATTAATTATATCAATGATGGTATTAAACTGTTATCCATTATATATATTTTTTTTCTATTTTTCAACGTCTGGGTTGTTGAATTAAATGCGAGTACGAAGGTAGAATAAAATTGTTTAAGTCTGCCCCGGAATTATTATATTCTGGCCTGGAATCAACTGTTTTCTAAGGCAACTCCTGCAGACTTCGTTCTCTACCATGGTGAGAGAAAACCAGGCTAGAGGGTGAGACTTAGGTAACCAGGCTTGGAGGTAATACTATTTAGAAAACCAAGCTTGAGGGTAAGACTTAGGAAAACGTAAAATTCTTCCGTATCCACGTATTAAACTGCAGTTGTCTTTTATCTTCTAATAACTGCTTACTTTATATTGAGATACTTAAAATGATTGTAAACTAACCAAGGCCATGAAGAACGTCGTCTGCTTATCTATATGTTTATCTATATACACATACTGGGGTTTAAAAAGATGATGATATGAAAGTTCAAAATGAGACTAACAAATATCGTTCTTCAAGTGGTAATAATAGGTATTTATCCCTATTTTTTTTTACCAATTGATCAATCCATCAATCAATGAGTCCTTCACATCTGCATAACTTAGGTGACACAAAATTCCTAGCTATTGCGATATTGAAAGATACGTTGTAGTTAGTAGTAGTAGGAGAGAGAGAGAGAGAGAGAGAGAGAGAGAGAGAGAGAGAGAGAGAGAGAGAGAGAGAGAGAGAGAGAGAGAGAGAGAGAGAGAGAGAGAGAGAGAGAGAGATATGCGATGGAGCTAAATTGAATTGAATTGAATGTACTGAGCTCAGGTTGTCTGTGCATGTGTGTGTGTGTGTGTGTGTGTGTGTGTGTGTGTGTGTGTGTGTGTGTGTGTGTGTGTGTGTGTGTGTGTGTGTGTGTGTGTGTGTCCTTATCAAGTATACGTATGAGAAAGTACACATCTGTCAGTAACTCTGACGAAATCTTATCAGTCTACATTGTCCTCCCCTTGGATACAACGTTAACTTTCTCCAAACAATAGAACTAGTATCTATATTATACTTTCTTTTTTTTTGGTTAACAGTTAAACAATAATTTCCTCTTCTATTGTTTTCTTTATAGTTTAACCTCTTTAACACCTTACTTATATAACCAAAAGTCTGACTCGGCGCCATCTCACGTTATATACTGCGGCGCCAAAGGATGTTATATCAGTCAATAAGTTCTCTCTCTCTCTCTCTCTCTCTCTCTCTCTCTCTCTCTCTCTCTCTCTCTCTCTCTCTCTCTCTCTCTCTCTCTCTCTCTCTCTCTCTCTCGATAGGTACACGTAACACATATGATAAACAGACAGGACTTATCCGTGAGGTGAATGTACAATTGTGACAGGTGAAGGCCGGTCATCTACCTCACCGTATCAATTCACGACACTACTGCCTCTCGGTGCTGGGCCTTCAAGTTAACAAATACTATGTACACTATACAATTCGACAACATCCACAAGTCAAGAGGAAGAGGAAAGGGTAATAGAGATGCAAAGTGATTCATAAAGTAATTATATCTTTACTATATCGAGGAAAAATTACTCCCACGTGAGTTTTATAGTGATAAATGTTACAGTGAAGGAATAGCATTGAATTCGGGTTACGTTTAGTCATTCGTACTATATATGTGTATAGATAATAGTTAAGTTTGTGTATGTGTGTGTGTGTGTGTGTGTGTGTGTGTGTGTGTGTGTGTGTGTGTGTGTGTGTGTGTGTGTGTGTGTGTGTGTGTGTGTGCGAACACGTGCGTGACATCCGAAAATTAGTATTATATGCATATGCAAACACAAACACAAACACACACACACACACACACACACACACACACACACACACACACACACACACACACACACCTCAACACCACCCTTACTCTTCTTTCATTTTGGTATATTTAAGACTATTTCTTTCTCCTCTCCTTCCTCTTCCTCGTTGGTAGAGTGGCTAGCATGCCTGTCTACAAGTCCACGAGACTCGATTTACCTAAAAGACTCAAGGCCACGGAGACAGATATGACCGACGTGGCAAGGCGCATATCCTTTAACCAATACTATCAATCCCCCCATGATGACAATCCCTGTTGTAATCCATGAATCTCACGTGAGGGTTTAAGTCGATCAAAACTGCCATCTCGTAACGACAACCCCCACCACCTCCTTCCACGCACGACCTTTCTAACCTCCTGGACCCCTACCAGCATCGCCTCCCACGCCCGTCACGAACCCTTCCTTCACTCCTATATAGCGTCCAACTCGTCAGCCTGTCTGTTCCTTCCTTCACCGGCTCACTCCCTTGCCAGTTTTTTTTATTTTCTCTCTCTATCATTTAAGACACGGGTAATAAGTTTTATGGGCCACACTCAGCTGGCTTCACGGTTACCAACGGCTCACCCACGCTCGTTCCTGGCACTGGGTTCACTTTCCATAAACGCGTCACGTAGTTCTTATACAAGCCGGCACTCACTATTACCTCAGGCTTTGTTGTGTCACTGCAACTCCTTCCAATCTATATAGCAACACGCCTTCTTCTTTTGTTTGAAAGGCGTCGTCCTCTCTCCCTCTTTCAGCCCCGCCAGTCGTTCATTGATCTTAGTCGTACTGTACCTTCTCGCTGTCTACGTCTACTGATGAAGGCGTGATGAAAAAAAGTGATGTTACGTTGCTT
>JAPQNM010000018.1:6856641-6864141 GCA_029783475.1 Metacarcinus magister
CATATATATATATATATATATACATATATATATATATATATATATATATATATATATATACATATATATATATATATATATATATATATATATATATATATATATATATATGTATGTATATACATACATATATACTCATACATGCATGGAAAATTTCTATGAATCATCATCAAGAGATTTTGAAGATGAAACATTTTTTGTGAAAGGTTCTGATATGTTGAGCACCAGTCTGGTCACCAATCTACGCCACTCATGCCAAACCACGCTACTTCTGTTTGTTTTACCCTTGGTGGTGGTGCCATCACCAAGGACGCCAGGCAGGCACTGGGCCAATCAGCTGACACCAGGACTCACACATGACCACCCACTACTTCCCTTGCCCTCCCTCACCCTGACATCCTTCTTCAACCCCTCTCCCCCCTCACGCCTGCCCCACGTGGTTCTGGAAGGAAGGAGACACTCGCCCTTGGTGACCGGAGGGACCCACGCACACCAGACACGCATGCACGAACACATGTACACACACACTTGGTCCGCCGCGCCCCTAGCACACTCTAATAATCGAATCCTAGCCTTGCATCAACCTCCACACTGCTCCCTAGGCTGCCGCGCGTGCCAGGGGCGTGTTGGGGGCGGTGCGTTGGAGTGTTGGGGCAGTACTCACCGAGGAGGAGACAGGGAAGCCCTCCGCCGGGTATCAACACACACACAAACCCTCGCCTCGCACACAAGCACCGCCGACTTATGAGTGTCGTCTGCTCGCTCCTCACAGCTGTTCGATCACGTGACCTGAGACACAAACTCAAACCCTTGTTTTCGTTATCTATTATTTCTGCCAATAAGAATACCTAATATATAATGGAAGACCTATTACCTGTTGCATTGGTTACTATTTGATGTTTGTAGATTGAAATGTGCGGGAAATTTAAAGGAAAATGTATGTTTTGTCCAATAAGTGCAATGTGTAAGTAGTTTAAAGTCAGAGTTAAAAACCGTTTTCTGTGTCCTTATAGTGTCGTTTTCTTTGACAGCTCTCTCGCCCCGAGGACTCGGCAAACTGTGCGGACAGCGGTGATCGCCGTCGTCTCAGCACTCGCCCTGGTCGCTATATTCCACCTTGCGAGGCTTGCTGAGCACCCAGTCAGCGAGAATGCTGTCGACGGTAAGTCTGGGCTCTCACATCCATCAGCATCCTGCCTTGATGCTTTGTTGAATCGCAAAACACAATGATCAAAATACTCCCCAGTGAGCAAGGGTAGCAACAAGGACAAGGGAAGGGAAGAGGAACACCAGGAAGAGGTGCATGGGAATGAAGCAGCCTGTGATATAAAATGTGATATATATAGTATATGTAGTAGTAGTAATAGTGTAGTAATAGTGGTAGAAGTAGCAGTACTACTACTACTAGTAGTAATAGTAGTAGTAGTAGTAATAGTAGTAGTAGTATAGTAGTAGTAGTAGTAGTAGTAGTAGTAGTAGTAGTAGTAGTAGTAGTAGTAGTAGTAGTAGTAGTAGTAGTAGTAGCAGTAGTAGTAAAAGTAGCAGGAGTGGTAGTGGTAGTAGAAGTAATAAAGTAATAGTTGTAACTACGTATTAACACTTACATAGCAGCGCTGGTAACAGGTAATTGGTAACAGGTAACAGGCGGTAATCCTCTTCTTAACACACGGTATTAACACTACAAAATATACATGAACGCGCGATGGATGGGTGAGATGAGGTGAGGTGAGGTGTGGCTGGCTTCTGCCGAGACCCCAAGGCTAGCTAGGCAAGGGTGTAATACTAGGTCTTGCCAGATAGTGTTAGGTTATGTTATTCCTTGAAATTAGTAATGTAATCTAACTTTTATTAATATTTTATTTAACGCCACGCTGTTATGAATGCATATAGTACAACAGGTTATGTAATAATTCCTTGCTTTACGATGTTTTAATAATTATTAGTTAGCAACACTGTCAGTCATGTTTGCTAGCCTGAACCAGATATGCTAGAGAGCGATCACCTTTTCCTTACCAAGCCATTCGTCTCATTATAATTATGGTTTTAATCACCAAATATAACCAGAGTTGATAATTATTAATACGCCAAAACGGCAAATCCTATTACTACTGACTCGTGAAGTAGGCAGAGGAAGGCTGAAAGGTTGGTACGAGACGGCTGCTTGGTGCTTCAAACGTCTGAACAACACGTAATGAGCGAGTGAGTGAGTGAGTGAAGCAACTGATTCCATCCCCCCACAACCCACTAGGTAACAGAGGAAGGGATAGGAGGGGTAGCAGACAGGACAGCTTGCCACTTCACACATACAATATATATTTCACCACCAATATATTTATTCGTTAGAAACTATTATGTTGATCTGAATCCTAAAAGACATTATGAAGGTTTAGTAACACCAGTATACTTAAAAATTATACTAATGGCTTAGGTGATAACTTATTTTAAACGAGCTGTTGTATGTTTGTGTGTGTGCGTTTGTTCAATCTGAGGTACAAGACTCATCAGGCAGTATCCTTCACCTGATGGCTCAGATTGTCTTAGGATTGTCTTGTATTTATATGTGTATGTGTGTGCGTATGTATGTATGTATGTATGTATGTGTCTATGTATTCATGTATGCATGTATGAATGTATGTACGTAGTTATGAATTTATGTTTGTATGTATTATATATATATATATATATATATATATATATATATATATATATATATATATATGTATGTATGTGTGTGTGTCTATGAACAGAACACTCATGGCATCTTTTACTGCAGGGCCAGCGAAGGCAGAGCAACAGCAGCACCAGGAGACGCAGCAGGAGGAAAGAGCAGAGACATGGGTCAACGACGGCGTCCTAAAGGCACACAGCGGCAAGGCGGTGTCTCCCTTGGGTGGGTGTTGTGAGGCGGAGGGACCACGTTGACTCCTTCAGGGACTCGTAGAAGGGTTGAGGGAAAATTAGGGCAAATGATGAATGCAGGGATGGAAACTAGCTGTCTGACGGCAAGATGAGAGGTGGTAGGCTGGAGTATGGACAAATTAGCAAGGTATTTGTATTGGAAAGTAAGGAAACAATCGTAATCTACGGCTATTACGCAGGAATGAAATACTCGATATGTGAACTGAACTTCAGGGGAGGGAAAGGGGTGTTGTCGGGTCACAAAAAATAAAGTGGAGAGATCATCATGTTGTGGCCTGGAGGTAGCGCGCTGGAGTAATGGTGGGCACTCACACGTTAAGTACTACATGTGTTGGGGGATGCTGCACGGTGGTGTGAGTGGAAGATGATGACTAGTATTTGTAGTATAAAGAGCAATGAACTAACAAGCCATCTGTGTGCGGCAATATAATCACAGTGAAATAGATATTCAAGTGAATAAACGTCAACAGTGAAATCAATACCAGCTTAACACACATTCCGCTTAATTACTGTTGTTTATGTATATATTTTTTTCAAGTACACTGCAGTAACTCACGAACAAAGCGGCGACCACTCACTGAGGGAATTCTTAATCATCAGTTCACTGTATTTATATCACTGAAAATATCATGAAAACTACAAGAGATATGCAAAACCAAAATTATGTCGAGGTATTGTGTGAAATATCTCGACAAAAAAATATTCTTACTAAGGAATATCAGTGGAGATTTTGAGGAATTTTAAATACGTATGAACGAAGGAAGAGGAAGAAGAAGGAAAAGGAGGAGAAAGAGAAAAAATGGAGGGAGGGTGAGAGGGAGGGATAGAAGGAAGGAAACAAAGGGAGGAGAGTGTGGGAAAAGAAATGAAAGTAAGGCAGGCAGGCATGTGGAAAAGCAAATAAGATAAATTAAAGCAGAACTGAAAGAGAGAGAGAGAGAGAGAGAGAGAGAGAGAGAGAGAGAGAGAGAGAGAGAGAGAGAGAGAGAGAGAGAGAGAGAGAGAGAGGAAGGAAGGAAGGAGCGTGCTTGCTAGTCTATTCATAGCAAGCAAATACGAAAGAAAAAAAAAGTGAAGAGAAGGAAAGGAAAGGACGCCGAGAGAAGGAAAAAAAGAGGATAGTAGAGGAGAGAAGAGAGAGAGAGAGAGAGAGAGAGAGAGAGAGAGAGAGAGAGAGAGAGAGAGAGAGAGAGAGAGAGAGAGAGAGAGAGAGAGAGAGAGAGTGTGTGTGTGTGTGTGAGAGAAAAAGAAAAAAAGAAACGCTAGAATATAATCATCTCCCTGAAACGTCAAAACTTTGGAAAAAAAAGTAAAAAAAAAATAATAAAAGCTCAAGGTCAACACACACACACACACACACACACACACACACACACACACACACACACACACACACACACACACACACACACACACACACACACACACACACACACACACACACACCATTCATCCAGCTCCGCCTGATTGGTGTGTATGTGCGGTGGGGAGAGGAGGGGGGGGGGAGAGCTACTGGCAATGGTGAAGATGTATATATATTTCTCCCACAACCCGGCTGGTCTCTCTTCCCCTCTTACCTGCCATCCCTTCCACCCTCCTTTCACCCACCTACTCGATCCCACAAAACCACTATTCACGCTAGGCTTCTTCAGACTGCTGCTGCTGCTGCTGCTGCTATCCACGCCCTCACCACTACCACCGTCAGGGGAAACTTCTTAATAGATTTATTTAACACGAACTTTTCAAACTTAGAAGGACTCTTACTGCTGCTACTACTGCTACTACTACTACTACTACTACTACTACTACTACTACTACTACTACTACTACTACTACTACTACTACTACTACTACTTGTAGGAAGGTCATGAAAATTTACCACTATTACCTACACCACCACGACCACCACCATCATTATTGTCACCACCAACAACACGACCCATCAGCAGCACCATCAACAACCTCCCTTCTACCACTACCGCTATCACCACCACAACCACCACCACCACCACCACCACTACCACCACCACCACTACCATCGTCATTAAAACTTTAGACATAGGCACCGTGTGATGATGGCGCCCTGGGAGAGAAAGTGACGGGAGTGTGGTTAGAGGGAGGGGATGGAAGGAAAAAAAAGTGGTTGGGGGGAGGGGGAGAGGGCCGCTAGTTTCTGCTGGAGGGAACGTAAAGGGCGACGCAGAAGAGGAAAGGTAAATACTTTCCTTAGTTCTGGAGGAAATATTATGAGTGAATGCTGTTAAGTTTTCAGAGGCAGCTGACGGTGTGTAAAAAAAAAAAAAAAGAGAGAGAGAGAGAGAGAGAGAGAGAGAGAGAGAGAGAGAGAGAGAGAGAGAGAGAGAGAGAGAGAGAGAGAGAGAGAGAGAGAGAGAGAGAGAGAGAGAGAGAGAGAGAGAGAGAGAGAGAGAGAGAGTTTTAGATTTGTGGTAGGTGATTGAGCGGATGCTTCACTGAGGTGGTCCAATTAGCGTCTCTAATGATTTCCATAATGAGGATCAGATCGAGAAGGAGGACTAGAAAAAAGTAAATTTAGAGGGTAAAACGGTAACGCTGACCATTACGAATGTTCAACTCTTGTACTTATCAAAAAAATGTGATAAGTACTGCTACTTGCTGACACACACACACACACACACACACACACACACACACACACACACACACACACACACACACACACACACACACACACACACACACACACACATTTTCTACACCTCCATACAGCACTGTACATCAAGACGGAAACATTTTAAGAATAATTTCCCAAGGGATAGATTATCTTTGTCGTCGTCACTCAGCCGCCGTCAAGACCTCCTACTCTTTTTCCTTTTTACGTCAGAGTCGCATTTTGATGTCTTATTAACACAAACACTCGCCTGTTAGTTTGAAGTGAGCGAACAGCTCAGCGTGGTCCTTTAGTGACAGACGTTTGTGCATATATTGACAATTACATGTAGTTTCATATTAACACTTCATGCCAACATTTACTTATAAACCTTGATATATGTACCCAATATCTATAAAATACAGTTATGTGATATAAGTTATAGTTACCCTTGATATACTTACAGACACAGATGACAGCTGGCAGGAAACGAAGATGTTAGCCGAACAGATGGCAGCTGCTGTAGGTGCTGAAGGTCCAAGTTCTCCCGTGCAGGACATCCTGGCCCGGTCGAGGCCGGTCAACAGTCGCGTGCATCCCATTCTCAACGTCCCCGTCGGAAGGGGCTTTCTAGAGCACGACATCAAGCGCATTAGGAACCTCAGCAAGATAAGGAGTCACCCTGCAAACGCCACCGAAGTGAAAATTACTCTTGATGCAGTGCGACGCAAGGTTGAGGCCGACCGGAAGAAGCTGTCCTCCAAAGCCCTGCGTTTGTGGTCGCCAGGCGAAGTGCCACTCCGAGTGCTGCTCGTCACCACCTGGCGCTCGGGTTCCACCTTTCTCGGACAGGTGTTGGCCAACCACCCTGCTGTATTTAACCATTATGAGCCCTTCAGCCCCCTCGGGGTGCGGCAGGTCCGTTCCGGCCGGGAGGCTTTTCAGTCCCAGCAGTTGCTGCATCGCCTCATGGACTGCCAATACGCGGGCCAGAACGATTACCTCAACTATACCCGCACGCATGCCGAAGACATGCTAGGCCACAATAAGGGGATATGGAATGCCTGCCGCAAAGGACCCAACCTTAACGCCTGCTTCAACGCCTCCTTCCTCTCCCAGGCCTGTCAGATGTTCCCAATTCAACTCGTGAAGACAGTGCGGCTTCGACTCAACCTAACGCAGCTCTTCCTCAACGACGAGAGGATGAACGTGAAGGTTGTGTTCCTAGTGCGTGATCCCCGGGCCACCATGAGCTCTCGCTACTCATCCGTCTCCTGGTGCAATGACAACCAAGACTGCTCATCCCCTGATGTTCTCTGCTCTGACCTGCAGGGAGACTTGAAAGTGGCCACGGCTCTGGGTCAGCTTTACCCAGACAGGTTCAAGATGCTCAAATATGAAGACCTGGCTACGGATCCCCAGAATGTAATTAAGAACCTCATGGATTTCCTTGGATTGGAGTTTTCACTGGAGACGTCCCAATTCGTGCAGGAGAACACACAGCAAGACGTAAATAGCCCTTGGAGCATCAAGCGCAAGTCGTCGGACCGTGTCAACCTTTGGAAGAAGCAACTGCCCCTCCAAGAGATTCACAACATTCAGAACGCCTGCGAGTCTGTCCTCAAGACGCTGGAGTATGAGCTGGCGGGCCAGTGAGAGGTAGAGCTCTTTCTTCCTCAGTCAGGAAAATTTCTGAAGATGTAGAATAGGCTTTTCCAGTA
Organism: Metacarcinus magister; assembly: GCA_029783475.1. Taxonomy (NCBI): domain Eukaryota; kingdom Metazoa; phylum Arthropoda; class Malacostraca; order Decapoda; family Cancridae; genus Metacarcinus; species Metacarcinus magister. Next base: position 6,863,911 of record JAPQNM010000018.1, read on the forward strand.
GGTCTTCTTCTGTGTCCTTGTCACGGGGAGGAAAATTTCCAGGAAGGGATGTTCCTCATCTCAGTCATCTCAGGACCAACTACGGCAGTGCTCCAAGAAATATCCTTCATGAGGCGCACGGAATCAAACATTCTCGAAGAACACATTAAGATAGGCCTGAACACTGAAGAAATAATGGAATGATAACAGAAATGATAACTACATCTCAGTGTCACACAAGTCCGTTGTATC
>JAPQNM010000018.1:6869141-6879141 GCA_029783475.1 Metacarcinus magister
GTGTTGGAGGTAGGTGTTCGTGTTAGGATGTTAATAGTGTTGTGTTAAGGCGGAAGAGGCTGACTTTTGCCCGTGCCTGGAAGGAGTAAGGAGTGCTATTAACATCTTGGTACTATTATACGCTTTATCTGTAGCTCGCTACCATAGCTACGACCATCAACGCTACAGGGTGAGAAGGGAGTGATATTACAAATGAACATATTGTCAATTTTAAAAGAATCTATTGTTACGAACATGGATATTTCGCGGGGATATTCGGCGGGCTTTTTTACGCGGGTAGGGGAGAGACACTTGGCGTCTCCCGCCAGTCTTGAGGAGGGCGGAGGAGGCCAGCTGGGTGAGTAAGGCAGTAGTGTTTACGTCGATGAAAGCACTTATTTGGCCCTTTGCAGCCTCCACACTGGGGCCAGAGCAGGAGGGTAAAAGTGATAGGCCTTTGTTACGCACTGGATCCTTGTAAGTGTTGGAGGAGAAGAGCGCCAACAGGAGGAAGAGAGACAGGAGAGGAGAGCACGCCTATAAAAAAAAAAACCTCCGGACAGGTCACCTTTCAAGCGCGTACGCACACGCACACGCGCACACACACGGAGAGACATAGACATAGACACAGACACAGACACGCACAGAGACACAGACACGCACAGAGAGACACAGACACGCACAGAGAGACACAGACACGCACAGAGAGACACAGACACGCACAGAGAGACAGACACAGGCACACGCACACGCACAGACACACGCACACGCACAGAGAGACAGACACACACACACACACACACACACGCACAGAGACACACAGACGCACAGAGAGACACAGACACACACACACGCACAGAGAGACACAGAGACACAGACACACACACACGCACAGAGAGACACAGAGACACAGACACGCACAGAGAGACACAGACACACACACACGCACAGAGACAGACAGACAGACACACACGCACAGAGACAGACAGACACACAGACCGTGTACGAAGTAAAAGAAGGAAGGTATGAGGAAGGATTAACAAAGAAAAGACAGACACACGTGTCACGCGCTCAGGCAAGGCTCTCTCACGTAGGCCTCGGCTCAGGTCACTCACCAGCCAATCAAAGCGAAGGAGATATGGCAGCGTTGGACCCATGGGAATACTGGATTCTGTCCCACCGGAAAGCTCTGTTAAGATCTGAGAGACTATAGAGACGCGGCCAGTTGAGTGGAGTGGAGTGGAGACATGGGCCAGCGTGAGGAGCAGCAGCAGCACGGGACGGAGTGTTCAGTTGTGTTAAGGACTGTGCTGTGCTGAGACCGTGCTCTGTGTTGAGCCTGTTATTTTGGTGCTGTGACTGTACTGTACTGTACTGTACTGTACTGTTGTGTTGAGGCTGAGACTTGCTGTGCTGTTGTGTTGAGGCTGTGACGTGCTGTGCTGCTGCTGTTGTGTCGTGGGCTGAGACGTATTGTGTTCTGGGAGTGTGCCCTAAAGTGGGTAAATTGTGTAACCTTGCCAGTGTTTTGGTTAGCAAAGAAAAGTAAATGTCAACAAGTGTTTCTTGTCACCTAGCCGCCAGTATTTTGGGGTAACAATCTCTAAGCTACGCCCGCTACAGTGGTTCAGAGTGAGAGTGGAGTGAAGGAAGGGGTTCGTAACTATAAATAACCACGTTAAATAACAAACTTATAATCTAATATGTCTAGAAAAATATTGGAGCAATGAGTATCTTTTCTATTATAAATGATTCAGGGAAGGACTAGCCTTGAGGCACCTGCCTCCGATGCCGACAGTCGGACGTTCCAATATTTTTGTGAAGAATTCGTGTGTAGTCTCGGTTTCATTCTTTCTTGGAATATGAAAAATATGATCTTTCCAATAAAACTAATTGTTTCTAAAAACATAAGACTTACGCATTATCTGGCCTCAGATCAGCTTAGACGAAATGTTGGGAAAGGTTTCAAAGCACTACTAAGAAGCACCGTATGAGAAACAGTAGTACTGCCATATTATGTACCCTGACATGATAAGATGTCGATTATTTGGTGTAGATGTCTTCCATCGTTTATACTTACTATTTATTTATTTATAGCTTTATTTTAGAAAACGAATGAAACTTTATCAATAGATGCATGTGTCTGGTAGTTATTTGTCATCCTCTAACTTTACACACACACACATAACGTTACCAATTAAAGCTGCTCTCATTTTAATATGAATACTTGCATATTACTCAGTCTTTTTTTAAGGAGTATTTTTACCTTGAATTGGAAGCACTAGGAACATTCTTGATTATTATCCTTCTTTGCTTCCTCGTTGTGGCATCACGAGTGAAGTAAGTAACCACGTGTGCAGGGCCGCGTTTTCATTACTGTTTAGTGTTGTCTAAGTTACTTGCATTGGTTCCAGTGGTGCATTTATAAGTAACTGGGGTTACTAACCTGCATTGTGTAGCCTACATTTGTGTAGCCTACAAGCAGCAGCAACAGAACAGAGATGAGTGTTGGGAGGAAGATTATAGGTACCTACATAGCATCATCCACTGCTTGTTTGTCATCCTCATCGTCAGGAAGGCTTGTATATCTACATATCAGGCTAGTGTGTGTGTGTGTGTGTGTGTGTGTCAAGTGCTAACGTACTGCCGGTGTTTACTTTACCATCACTTACGTGTGTATAAGCATCATAGTTTCCATAAACTACATGTTGATTAACTCTTCATCTTCAACTTAACATATACAGCTATGGTATATTTCAAATTTATATTATGTGTATGGAATAATCAGTAGTAATAATGGTAAAATTTTACATCTTCACCATTCTGCGTCTTGCCTCTGCTCCTCGTCCAACTCCCTACTTTTGGTCATGGAGAACATTTGATAGCTTCTATATTAATGTACTCTAACCTAACCTAACCAAACCTTAACCTACATTGACAAATAACAGAACCTTGTTTAAACCGGACCAGGTGGCTCTTCTGAAGGAAGACTCCCGGACTGGCAGCAGCGGTGGACCACCACAGCTGTGAGGAAGACCCTCTAAATTCAACCAACAACCAAACCAAACTAAACTTTATTTTTCGAAGAAGAGGTCTCACAGAAAACATTGAATATCTCGCTAACAAAAAATTTGCGACGGAAATGTAATTAAGAAAACTTTCTCAAAATGCATCCGGTAAAGCAAAAATATAACCCTGAATTCTCTAGAGCGTTATGGTGAAGTCAGGTCACCAGTCAGGAATTACTGGGGATGGCAAGTCAGGTGTGTATATATGGCTGCTAGATCTAATGAGGCATCGGTTCCATTTCAGCCGTTGTCTTTTGGGGATTTACTCTTGTGAGCTTTGTAGTGTTTATAAAAATTGTTTATAATGATTATATAAATGACTATTTATAATGACAATTTATATTAATAATTATGATGATAATTACAGTAGTAGTACAGTAATAGTATTAGTGACAATGATAATAATCCATTATTACTTTCAGCCCTTCTACTAGTAATAATGATCACAATATTCTAAATGTGCAACATGCAATGATGTAGTGGGTAATGGTGAATCAGGATATGATGCATGGTGTATATGGTTCCATTCATTATCATTTTCTTAAGGGATGTGGAAACATGTTATTCTGGGTATTATGCATTGTCTGCAAGAAAAGGATAGTGGTGTAAATATTGGAGTAGCTGCCGTTCAACAGCTGCACCAAATAATGAAATTGCTGTGTAAGTGGTCAAAACTAGCTGAAAAAGAGCTATTCTTATAGAACCGAACTATTTCATCTTGTACTTTCAAGCTGGTTATTTAATTCTACAATGTAAATTAGCAATTCTCCTATTTATAGTGGCAGCCATCTTATTACTATTCCATAAGAAAATAGGTGGAAAGCATAATGGTGAATAATGAAGACTCCATTGACTTAATGACAACTCAGTACAGGAAGTTTCATGTTTGCAGGCAGTCTCACATTACTTAATGGTATTGAGCTTTAATCAGATGAAAATTCCAGTGTGAAATTTTTTTTTTTTTTATCTTGGCTTATAGCACCTGTAGGCTATTTCCTTCATGGTTCTGATGCCCTGTAGAAATTTTTTATGATGGCCGTGATGATGGTGGTTGACCCTCGCCCGTTAGTGGTGTAGGCAGTATTTTGTAAGTGACGCCTGTGGAGGTTCATGCCGCCCCTTGAAGTCCTCGATGCACTCGCAGACAAAGATAGGGTTGACTATCAGCATGTGGGTTTCTTTGGCCACTTGACGATAGCTTGAAAAAATGGCCAAGCTCCGGTGGGATTCAAACTCGGGACATCGAGCTCTCCACTCCACTCCAGTGCTTTGACCACTCAGCCGCCACCTCCCCAGCACCTATAGAATGGGTGCCTATATAACTAGTATGTAAAATGGCCCTGGTATCATTCTGCTCAATTGATGCCAGTTGTTGTACAGAACACACTTGAATTATGTTTCTCAGATGTACTGAAAATATTTATCCAACAGTCAGCAATATCTCATTTTTTAATTTTTTTACTTTTTAATGTAGATGTTAATACCAGAGGTTATAGTTTCTAAATAACATAGTTTTATTTTAGAAGTGTATTTATTTCTGAAACTCCATACATGGCAATGCATTTTGTACAGTTAAATAATCTAATACCTTTAAATCCACTCTTCAGGCAAATTTTATTGATTTGTTGTATGAAATTTTATATATAAGAAAATCGTACATATACCATACCATGTCCAGTCCCTATTTTCAGTACTGATTATACATATATTTAAATTTTGTGCTGGTGAGTCAACACCTTTGTCCTGATACTATTCCTCCATCTTTCTCTTTTCTTGAAACTACTGATACTGACTGTTGGCCAGCCATGCAAACAAACCAGGTGAGCCAACTACCATTACCCACTTTCAACATTGTCACTTGTAATACACCTCAGCTTTTCCATTCTAACTGTTCAGCCACACTGCTTGGGGAATAATCGACACAAGATAACAGTTATTACATTGGTAATATACTTGTAAGCTTCTACCTGTTCTACAATACTATGCCTAATAAGAACTGATTCTGGAGGAAAGGTTTTATCTCAAATCAATAATCACTTACTTTACCTTCAGTTGCAGGAGGGGGCCGGGTGGCTCTGTGGTACGCTGCTCGGCTCGTGACCTAAAGGTTGCAAGTTTGATCCTAGTTCATAGCAGCTTAACTTGGTAAGAGAGGTAGTGGTCTCGTTAACCCTAGCAGAACTATATGGTCTATAACAGTGGTACCCAAACTTTTTTGGGCTCCCGCCCCCTTGGCTCCCAGACCACATCGCCAGCGTCCGCCCCTCCACCACACACATACTAACACCTTTTTCTTGGTATTAAGTATGCTGCAAATTCAAAACAACAAATATAACACTGTAAACACATGTATGTATTTCACAAATATTAATTAACCTAGTAAACCTGTTTTGCAATATGAGTTACATCTCACTTGTAACTATCTTTACAGGTTTAATGGGATGGATGGGCTTGGAGAAGGGATATCAGCTTGTCAACATCAGGCTGGAAGGCACTAAAAAAACTTTTTAGATTCCAGTGTTTAGTAATTTATTATAGATTTCATATTATAGATTCTATAGAAAAAAATGTTTATTATTACTTGGTTCTGATGTCACCCTGCTGCCATATTTTTCCTTACCACCGCCCCACATCTTTCCACTGACCCCGGGGGGTGGTACCGCACACTTTGGAAGTATTATTTGTTCACCTATTTTTTCAGTACAGTAATAAATGAGCTTATTCAATTGACATAAGTAATTTTAACTAATCTTTTTCTATTAAATTAATTAGGGTTGTGTTGTCTGTGAATTTGACAAGTGGGCACAATGGAGTGCCGCTATGAGGATTTGCGGCGTATAAACAGAAACGGAGTACCTGTGTTGGATACAATGTTATTGGAAGTGACATTTGAACTTGGTCTTGCAAACTCTGTTCTATTGGTAAATTACTCTAGAATCGAGTGAATTAAAGAATGAGGGACTGCTGATGATACATTCAATTTTTGGGTCAATAAATGAGGCTGAATGGTATTGAACGCTGATGAAAGGGTGATGAAGATTGCTCTGCATCTTACATATTGTTCATTACTGCTTTCTCTCCAGTGGCATGGTGAGGTCTCCTCAAATGGAGGGTGCACTTTTTATGTGTATTTATTCACTTGGCTATTTCTAAAGTGTTAGATGGTTTATGTATATATATATATATATATATATATATATATATACTCTACCACTATCTCCCTCATCCCCATCCATTGCCACTGTGTTATTATCCTTTCATATACTCTAATCATGTCCAGTGCTTCTATTTACATGCATTCAGGTACTAACATTTCTTACCTTTCTAGTGTTTGGTTTCCATTTTTTTTTCCAATTAATTCCCTATGTACATCTATAATATCCCGTGATTATATAAACTTCATTGTAAACCTTTCTTGCATGCCTTATCTTAATTTGTTTTTATTATCTCCAGCATCTCCGTCCTCACAACCGAGTTACTGTTTTCACCTTGCCTCCTCCCAACCCTGATATTGAAGTGTAAAGAATATTGGAAGCAACTGATATGCTGTTCTATCAGGAACAAAAACTAGGTAAGCATTATTCTTGCTTATCTGATTTCCTCTCTTTGCACCATGTCCATTGTGGACAATAGATGAGAACAGTGGTAGCAGCATCAACCACAGTTGAAAATATATGAAATTGAAATATTTACCACCCATCCGTCAACTTTTTCATATATGAGTTTTTAAATTTTTAAAGAGTTGTGTTATTTTCATATGATTTATAGTATGTTTATAATTTTTGAGGAAATCAATTTAAATATGTGTTTATAGAGTTCTGTAACAAGGAATAAATAGTGTGCTACAGTGGCGGTCCTGGCATTTCTGGCGCCCTAAGCGAGAACATACAAAGGTGCCCCCTTGTCAGTGCTAGCAGTGGATTTGTTAGGTTTTATGAGACACTTTTTGCTAGCGTCTGTTAGTAAACATTGCTTGTTAAGGCCTTAATAAAAAGTTACTGATTGTCGTACAGCTGACTTACCATGCTGTGTCGCCCCTTGCCACAACTGGTGCCTTAGGCGGCTGCCTATACCGCCTATGCCCAGGACCGCCACTGGTGTGCTACATTGTTAACAGTGCTAATAATATAAGCACCTGAAAGTGGTATAGTATATGGGATGTGTGCCCTCATCATTTTGATGCAGATATATATTTATATATGTTATAATTCTATCTTTTACTTGCCACTATGTAGGACATAATTTTGTTGTTGTATTTATTAAACACATGAAGCCGTGCTTACGTAGCAATCATGTATGCATCAGACTTAAAAGAAATTGCGTTTTGCACCACACTGTACATGTGTCACAGTACTTCAAATATTCTGATAAGCCTCCTCCTTGTTCTTGTCCTCTCTTTTTCAATTAAAGTTTTGGAAACTCGAGCTGTAATGGGTTGGCATAAATATATGCACCAAAAATGCTTTTTCAGCATTAAGTTCTTTGATTGAACTTCTTCTGTCAAAGTCACCTCCATGATGCCTGCATAGAAGTTTATGCAGAATCTCATGGTGTCATTCAGCCGTGGTTACTTCCTCATGGGCTTCACTTCCCCAGTGGATAAAATCCTCTAGGATAAAATCCTCTAGGAAATCAGTCTATAGTGCCATCCATCTCATTGACATCTGCGCCTTTATGTTTATAAAATTTGAGTAGCAATGAGAAGGTGTAACTAGTGGAGAGTCACAGAAAGAGACTTGGACCTTTTTTGTACCTTGTGTACAAACTTCAAATTAAATCGCTTGTATTATCTCTGTGGTAGGAGGAGGGACAGCCTGGCTGCACATTTCACAGACAAGTTGAAAGAATGATGCTTTCATATTCCCTGCATGAAGAGGTGACTAAAGTGGTTGTAGTAAAGGAGCTGGGGAGCCCTCTTCCGTATTTTTTCTTATTAATAATAGACAGGCTTGGAAGGGGAAGGGATATCAAACTATAGAACCGAAAAGGCTGGCTCAATGATTGCACATCGATGTAGTATGTCTAGAGGCATTTAGGAAGGAAATTTGAGAATTTTTTGTGAAAGGAAGAATGGATAGCTTTGAGTAAAACAAAGATGAAAGGGAAGGGTGATTGGAAGGTTAGGTGTTATTAGAGGAAGAGTGAGTGGAGTGATTGTTAATGAACCAGGAAGTGTATGATGGAATGGAAGGTTTCATCAAAACTGATGTGGGTGAAAGTGTAACTTGGACAAGAGTTTGTGGGTGTTTGTGAGTGTACATGGGCCTGATTGTGAAAAAGATGAAGAGGAGAGAGAAACTTTTGGAATGCACTATATTGTAAAACATTTACTTGAACCACAATGTGAAATAAGATACTAGTGTACTGTTATAAACAGTTGTAAACAGCTGTCCAGTGTAGCAGTTAAAAATAATATTTCTGGTATGCAACTTCAAAGAATCTAGGCATGTAACTTACAATGTGCAAATACTCATTTCCATCTATGTCTACTTCACAGTCACTTTACTTTTCAGTTCCTTTATAAGTGGATCTGAAATTGACTTTGTGTATCTATAAACAGATTAACATATGCCACATCAGCTGCCTATCCAGCCTGCATTCTGTTCTGTCCATGGTACTTTACCACTGGCTGTTGCTGTTGAGATGACTACACAAGCATTGTAAATTGAATGTCAACTTGATATAGATGAAATTGAGTATTTACAATTGTAATGTGTTATTCGCTGCAGCAAAGCACAGCCATTATCACTTTCAACTTTGATATCACTTTTGAAATGGTCCAATGTTGTGGTTAGCACAGCACGCTTGGGTCACAATGGAGATGTCCTGGGTTTAAATCCTTTGTCGGTTGGAGATGAAAGGGATGGTCTTCTTAAACGTTGTAATTATTGTTCACTTTGCAGAAAATAGGTACTGGATGTAAATCAAGGAATTCTGACCTTGCAATCCTGGAATGTATGTTTTGTGCTGGGTACTTCCTCTAAGAGACCTGAAATGGTCTATACCACATCCTGACAGGTAAAACAGACACAGGTATAAAGATGAAATAAAAATCACTCTTCATTGCTCCATTTGATGAATGGCCATGGATGAAGAGCCTCCACCTCTCCCTATCCTTACACTCTCTCCTTGCTTGTTCAATCTTTTTCCCTCCATCAACAACACTTTCATGCATGTACTCCTTTACTCTATCTTTTTTTTATCTTACTACTGGCTTTCCTCTCATTCTAGGACCCTCAGTTTTACTCAAATATACTTTCTTCATAAAGTCTTCACTTTTCTTTCTCTCTATATGACCAAACCATCCAACCTATTTCTTTTCACCCATTCAATTACACTACACTTCACTCAATTTGTACAGGTTTCCATGTCACATCTTTCATACATGGTTTGATCTATTTCTCTATCTATATACCAGGCTGTTATCTACCTAAAGAGTGGTAGCAAAAACAAGACATGTCAGGGTTCAGAGAGATATTACTCTCCCTTCCCCCTCTGTGCCTTGTCTTTTCGTATGAGAGTATACAGAGGAGGGGCTCCCCGTACCCGTCACTCGGTCTTTTTTGTCACCTTTTACAAACCGTAGGTATTACGTTGGTAGAATTCTTGTAGCCCTCACCACATGGCTGTACATTTTCCTACTAATGTCCAATAAATCTACCGTTTGTAGTATACAAGCTTTTTACAAAAGTGTTCATGAATAAGATTAGTGCAACGCTCGACTCTGATGAGCTGAGAGAGCTAGCAGGATTCTGGAGTGGTTATTCAACAACTCTCCACTTCCGTGTCATTAATCAAGTTGCTGAAATATATGCTGAACTCACTAAACTGCTATTGCATGGATATTATAGACTATAAAAAGCCTCTGACTCAATGGAAACCTCAGCAGTTATGAAAGCTGTCAGGAAGACAGGCGATAGAGGAAATATATGTAAAAATATTAGAAAACATCT
>JAPQNM010000018.1:6884141-6899141 GCA_029783475.1 Metacarcinus magister
CCTCCTCCTCCTCCTCCTCCTCCTCCTCCTCCTCCTCCTCCTCCTCCTCCTCCTCCTCCTCCTCCTCCTCCTCCTCCTCCTCCTCCTTCCTTGTCCTTCCTCATTACTCCTCCCTTCCTTGTCATCTCATGCATTCCTTAGTTGTCCATTATTCCTCGTCTAAGTCAGCTCTCTCTCTCTCTCTCTCTCTCTCTCTCTCTCTCTCTCTCTCTCTCTCTCTCTCTCTCTCTCTCTCTCTCTCTCTCTCTCTCTCTCTCTCTCTCTCTCTCTCACATACCTTAATTTCAGTCACGTTCTTTAGTGTATATTTTTTTTCTTCTTCATTCCCTTTCGTTGGTTTCTCATGAACGAAATTGGTGTCTATAAATCTTATGGCAATCAGTAATTTGTGTTGTTAGTTTGGTTTACACACACACACACACACACACACACACACACACACACACACACACACACACACACACACACACACACACACACACACACACACACACACACTACCAAGTCTACTGATTGCGTCGTACTTGTTATCTCATTTCCCTTCCCTCACTTCCTCCCTCCTTTCTCTTGCTCCCTCTCTTCCATACCTTCCTTCTGTTTCCTGGATGCTTCTCTCTCTCTCTCTCTCTCTCTCTCTCTCTCTCTCTCTCTCTCTCTCTCTCTCTCTCTCTCTCTCTCTCTCTCTCTCTCTCTCTCTCTCTCTCTCTCTTTCCCAATCGTAGCCACCATATTGCTTATATAGTATCTGATTTCAGTCTCATGTTTCCTCTTTATTTTTTTCTGCTTTGATTTTTTCTCAGTCTCTTTTGCTTACTCCTTCCATTTCCTTTTCATATGTTTTTTTTATTTCTTCCTTCTTCCTCTCTCCCTCTTACCAACATGTTTTCCCCTCTCCCATCATCGACATCCTATATCCCTACTCTTTCCTTTTCCCTTTCCTACCCTACCTTCACTTCCCCCTCCTGCTCCTTACTGTGCCTTTACTCCCCATGCTCTGTGCTTCATCGTTAGCAGCTGTACGTGTCCACCTCATACATGTCCGCTTCGTGTCCAATCATCACTTCCTCTCCTTTTTCAAAATGAGTGAAGTTTCCTCTGTTCGAGATTGGGATACAAAAGAACCGTGTGGTCGGCCAACCCAAATATAGGCTTCCTCTCCAATATTACCCTGAAAGCTGTCTTCCAACAACTCTTTCTAGGCTTGGAACCTGTACCATTTTTTTTTTGCGGCGTGTTGTGGTGGTGTGTTGTCATGTCAAATCTACATTTTTTATATTAATAGAGTTAAGTCAGACTAACAAAGCGTCTTACAGTTATTGTCAAGTACTTATTATGTTTTATATGCAAATATGAATCAGGGAATCATCTAATTTCTACAGAATAACGAAACTTTGCTTGATTTGAAATTGTAATTTGCATCAAAGTCTACACTACCAGCTAAGTTTAAGCCGCGTGATCTGGCCTCTGATAGTCGAGCTGCTGTTGCTTGGTTTCTCGCTTTCCAAAGGTCTTCTGTAAATGCAAGCCAAGCAGACCAGCGGGAGGCATATTGGCTAGCATGACGAAATGTGCTACAAGAGTGATTTGTATAATGTACTCACCTCTTGACGACTACTTCAGGTTTTCGTTTTTCCTTACTAGAGAGCAGAGGTCTGCTTTTTGTTCATTATAATTTTTTGTTTAATTTTTAATTTGGTTTTCTGTTTGTAAGCTTATTGTTTTTACATTTATAAATTTGTTTACTTAACTGTGTATTATAGTAGCTTTTACTTCTTATTATAACGCTTATTGTTTCGCAAGCAGAATATTGGTATAAGGACTTTTCACAAAGGCCTTTCATGTGCTTATGGTTCGAACTGCATTTACTTGTGTTGGTTTGTTACCAATGGGTCTATACGTCTGTCTGTTTATGATTATTGCAACAATTTGGTATGAGTATCATCATAACCATTATTATTGTAACACTATTTCCCATGCCACACATGCTGCAGGCGTTATACCATAAGCTCAAACACTGCAGGAGAGATCACTACATACCAAGTCTGAACATGCCATTCCCCAACACAGCAGGATACACAGCCTCACACGCTCGTCTAAATTTAGCGAACCTAGACTGGAACGGGGCCAAACGTCGACGGTTAGTGACCTCATTATGAGAGGCAATAATAGTACGGAGTCCACTGCCACCCTAGTTATAGATCGACAGGTCTTCCTCCTTATGTTATGTAGGTTAGAGTCGCCTGAATTACACGGGTGGAGGGCGATGGGGTTGCGATTCCTGTTGCAATAAAATTTTGTCAGAAGTGGGATTCGAACCCACGCCCGGAAGACCGGACTGCGACCTGAACGCAGCGCCTTGGACCGCTCGGCCATCCTGACATTGGATAAGGACAATGATAAATGTAATATTATTAGCAAGGATGATAAGGAAATAGGTGAAGTGCTGTGTATGTGTGTGTGTGTGTGTGTGTGTATGTGTTTGTGTGTGTATTTTAAAGTAAGGTTTTTTGAATTTTAAAGTTTATTATTTGTCATGCATTCATTCTTTTTTGCTTTGTTCGTGAGTCCAGCATTCTAATTGTGCTCGCTTGGTCATTTAGGAGTTGGCTTGTGGTATGAGAACATTATTGTTATTGTTATTATTATTATTATTATTATTGTTATTGTTATTGTTTTTTCTTTCTTTCTTTCTTTATTCCTTTTTTCCTTTCTTCCTTTTTTCCTTTCTTCCTTTCTTCCTTTCTTCCTTTCTTTCTTTCTTTCTTTCTTTCTTTCTCTTTCTTCTGTTATTGTTATTGAGTTATTCCCATGCGTCATACCTCACCTGTCACCTTACATTGAAATTCTCCCTCCTCCTCCAACTCCTCCTCCTCCTCCTCCTCCTCCTCCTCCTCCTCCTCCTCCTCCTCCTCCTCCTCCTCCTCCTCCTCCTCCTCCTCCTCCTCCTCCTTCCAACCTTCTGTCATTCAGTGTGTGACCTCTCATCAATATCTCCACGGGCGGTGATGTGTCATAGTTCTCTCTCTCTCTCTCTCTCTCTCTCTCTCTCTCTCTCTCTCTCTCTCTCTCTCTCTCTCTCTCTCTCTCTCTCTCTCTCTCTCTCTCTCTCATCTTTTGCTGTTCCGTCATTTATTTGTCCTTAGTTTGCTGGATCACACACACACACACACACACACACACACACACACACACACACACACACACACACACACACACACACACACACACACACACACCGTCGTCTTTTCACAAGCTTTTGACTATTTTGTTTCCTCTTCCTTTTTTCCTCCTTCCACTACATTTTTTTTCCCACTTTTCCTGGTTATCCGCCCTCCATCCCTCCCTATCTTCCTTAGTACAATGCAGTGTCGTTAGTGTTATAATTTACTTTAAAAAATAATAAGGAAAAGAAGAAAACGTGAAGGTACAGAAAACCTCAGTGCATTTTCTTTTTTTCTCATCCCCCCCACGTTGATATTAAGGGGTGACGGGCGAAGATTTAAAGCGACGCAGATGAGGAGGTGAAAATTGGGTCTCGTTTCTCATGTTTTTGTGCATTGTATTGTCCAGCGAGATTTAAGAGAGAGAGAGAGAGAGAGAGAGAGAGAGAGAGAGAGAGAGAGAGAGAGACACGCACACACACACACACACATGAAAAATAATGTTATATCAGCCATCACGTGTTTCATCGTTCTCTGCGGACATTCTCTTTATATATACGCACACCGAGACAGCTCTTAAAATAAATAGAAGTTTGTAATATGTATATATATAAAAAAAGAAAGAAGAGAACCCTGCTCTGCGACGCTCCCTAAACATAATTGAAAGCGAATTCCATTTACCATTTCATGTTCGTGATGTTTCCTCTCTTGTTTTTTTCATTTATTGCTGCTGTCGTAATGTATACAAGTTATTTAAAAGGGAATTCTATTATTATTATTATTATTGTTATTAATGTTACCTGTCTCGTAATTATTTGTTATTGTTATTTGTTATCGTGTTATTTGTGCCAGAGAGAGAGAGAGAGAGAGAGAGAGAGAGAGAGAGAGAGAGAGAGAGAGAGAGAGAGCGCGCCTGTAAGCTCTACAAATTTTACACTTTCCCTCCAAACCACCTTGGCTGCCCCTAAACCTTGATGGTAAAACTAAATTAAAAAGGCGTGTCGCTGAAGCTTTCTCAGCAGTCACTCAGAACAAAGGTGGTGGTGGTGGTAGTGGTGTTGGTGGTGATGGTGATGGTGGTGGTGGTGACGACGGCGTTTACTTTTCATCGAGTTTGTGGTGTTACACTCAGTTTTGCAGTTATTTTTTCTTCACTTCAGAACTACATTGTTGGCAAATAAGTGAATATTTTGCTCAGTTGTAATGGTGGAGTGTACAGTTCGTCTAACTTTGTGCATAAGCAGTTGTAAGGGTTGCTAGCATGTTCTTTAATACACACATACATAGATACATACTACATATATAAATAAGAGTACATAGATGTGTACTAACTAATAGGTGTAGATACATAGACACATTACGTTCGTACAGCCACATACAAACACACACAATCAACAGACAAACACACACACACACACACACACACACACACACACATCTTCCTTGTCGGTTTTCATCAGAGTTTCGCAACGTTGGCAAATGGTTTAAGGTTTTTTAAAAGAACGTTTCCCTAAGAAGTTGTGTTTTTTCTCCCCAAGATTGCAGATTAATTTACCTTTGTTAATCCAGTCATGAGGACACACACACAGACATACATAGACATACAGATGCTGGTAAACAAGTAGATATAACGATACGAATATACGAAAGTGTAATATTCATTGTCATGCCCCAACGCATCTATCTAATTTTTCTCTCTTTCCCATTCCCCACATCCAATCCCCATTACACTCTATTAGCTTCCCCTTCATTTTATTGCCATCCCCCAACGCACCCATCTAATCCTTCTTCCTCTTTTTCCCATTACCCACTTCCAGTCCCCAGTACACTTAATTCCTTTTTCCTTCTTGTTTTGCCTTCCCCTCTACATGTCTTTCCTACTTCCTGTATTCACTTCCTTTCCTCTCCCCTCTCCCGGCCTAGTTGGAATAGGGTATAGGTAGTGTTCCTATGGAGGGTATATGGGACCTGCTGGTTTGGTTGTAGTCTCTTGTGTGTGTGTGTGTGTGTGTGTGTGTGTGAGGGAGAGGTGGGCAGGTGGGTTGAACTGGCTTTGGGTGAGGATTGTGGAAGGAATGAAAGAATAAAGAGGGGAATGTAGGAGAGGGGAGAGAGGACCTGGTGGCTTGGCTGCTCTACACCGCTGAGAGCTAGTTAATTATTTGTTTGTTTATATATTCATTCGCCATTTTTGTTGTTCCTGTGTCACACCACTTACCTGTCCCGTGCATCCGTCCCCTTTCCGAAATGAAAAAAAGTAAGAGGAACGGAAAAAAAAGTAAGAGAAACGCGCTGTATTTTGTGCTCTAGGACGAGGATATATTTTTAAAAAAGATTTCCGTGTGAGCTGGTTTTAATTAATGAAATGGTTACAGAATTTCAGGATCGCATGTTAGTTTCATAGCATTTAAGTAAAAAAAAAAGAAGAAATTGAATAGAAAAGTCAATAAGCTAGGTATTCTTGAACCCGCGTCTTGTAGTTACTTCCTGTAAGGTCAGAAAGTACGTCAACCAAATACCCGATGTAATGAAGTTTATACGGGATGAATGTATGAATTGATAAAAAACTGAGGGTGTAAATGATATAAATTTAACGCGACGTGGATGTTACATATTACAAAAATGAAAATAATGATGATAATGATGGTAATATTACTAATGATAATAGTAGTGATAATAATAATGACAATAAGATTGCTGCCGCTCCTTGATTCCATGAAAGTATGTATATAGTAGAGCGTAAATAGAGCGAGAGGGAGTGTCCACCATCCCCTTTATGATGGCTCAGTAACCCAAATATATTACTTATGTGAATTATTTGGAAGAGGAATTAAAATAACCAGTAACGTAAAAAAATATATATATACGTAGATTGACATGGATAAATAATTAGTTAAATGTGTTGGGGATGAGCTGGTGTTAATTCAGGACCTGCATGAGAGAGGCAATTACACATGCAATATTCTCGTGGAAATTCTTTACTTTTATGCTGTATTCTGCGTTCTTGGTGTCCAGTGGCGTTTGGCTGAGAGTCACGAGGGGAAGGACACTCCGTTGCAGATGTTGGGGGTGATCAGGGTAGCATAGAGAATGGTAGATATTGTATAGGACTCTCTCTCTCTCTCTCTCTCTCTCTCTCTCTCTCTCTCTCTCTCTCTCTCTCTCTCTCTCTCTCTCTCTCTCTCTCTCTCTCTCTCTCTCTCTCTTGTCTTAATCTTTTATGTTTCTTTGTTTCATCTCTGCCCTACGTGAGTTGTCGCTGCATCAGGTACTGTGTTGTGACCGTGTGAACTTTGATTTATATAACTGTAATAATGTTGCGTGCTCTGCTGACATTAAGGCAAATATGTGTGTGTGTGTGTGTGTGTGTGTAGGTTAGGAATCGAATCAAGGCGTAACAGTTATCTGCAAATGTATTTTTCACGACATTCCTATTTGATTTGGACTCGACATGGTGACCTGACCTGACCTGCCCTGACATGACCTGACGTAGTGTTTATTTTTTTTATGTATATTTGTCTCTCTTTCTTGCTCACATCAGTAATTTTTTAAAGTTACCTACACATATTTTTTTTTTATAGATATTGGCAGAAGATGAAGAACTAATGGTGTGTATGATTATAGGAGGGAATGAATAAGTAGGCGTTTATTTTGTATCTATTTTACTTGATGGGTATTATAGTATAAATCTCGCAAGAGCAGATGAAGTGTAGTAATGTAATTTGGGACGAGACACGTTGAGCCTGTGAAGTCGTAATGCATGTATGATAATTAATTAAGGTTATGTCCAACACCTGTGAGGCTGCAACTCATGAAATATATCACATTGGTTGTCTGTTTGGGTGAGGTAACAAAAATTGAGAAAAAAATGATATGAGTGAATCGTTTTTGTTTTGTTTGTTAATTTCACGCTATCTCTCACTATATCCATCTTTTTTTTTCCTCTCTCTCTCATTCGCTCGCTCGCTCTATCACACACACACACACACACACACACACACACACTTTAATCTGGGGCAGGAGGCTCTGATGGGAGGTCCGTGAGGGATGCCGTTGTAGTTGTTGTAATTGCTGTGTTTCACTCACACTCACATCCCCACACCCTAGCACCCTCACACCCTCATACCCTGGCACCTTCACACCCTCATACCCTGACATCCTCATACACCCTCATATGGTTGTAGGACCAAAGTACGTAAGCAAATGTTCGTAAGGGATAAAGTTCGTTTGAAAAAAGTACATACAAAAAAGTTCGTACGCTAAAGTTCGTATGCAGATGTTCGTATGGTACGTATGTACGTATGTAAAATATTTGTAAAGACCTAAACTCACCTAACGAGTACGAACATTTTTCTAACGAACATTGGCACGACGAACATTTAACCTTACGATTTTTTTTACATTATGATTTTTTTCCCTTACGAACTTTTGACATGACGAACTTTATACCTTACGTACTTTATCCTGACGTACTTTAGGCAAACTAACTTTATCCTACGAATTATTGCCATACGAAGTTTTTCTATACGAACTTTTGTCCGGAACCCCCTTCATACACCCTCACCGCCTCACTCTTCTCGTTAACCTTTCGCCTTATACTTTTAACTCCCTTATTATGCCTCTCCATCTAATACAACGTTAAGTTAATCAATTAACTTCACCCTCTATTGTTGTGTTAGTTGTGTTTTGTTGCATATTTTAGACATTCGTAGTTGATGGTTATCGTTGTTTTGGTAAAATTTCAGTCGTGACGTACAGCTACAATGTTATGTCACCGTCATGTCATTGTTTTCAGTGATTTTGTCTCAACAACAGTCATTTGTCATTGATTTTCATCTAACTTTCCCTTTCTTGATGCATCTCTGACTCTGTTCTGACTTTATTAACTCTTTTTTTTTCATGTCGCGACGAACTCATCTAACATATTAGAACTCATATGAAGTTGCCACGGAACGCCCAGCTTATCCTTCTGCTATCTTTGAATGTATTCCTCTCAATGTCTCAAAGATCAGTACCGCCACTTACTTTATTCGTATTAACTAATTCACTCCACTTACCACCTAAATACAATCTTTCCCTATAACACCCTTTTAGAATTATTGATGACATGCATGTAACTCTTTCTCTCGCTCTTTCTCTCTCTCTTCATGTGATTAATCTGCCCTTCACTGAGACTTGAACTGGAAATGATATACGTCTCATACGTCACTAAACTCTATTGCATGACGTTATTGGTAGAGAATAGTATATCAGTTTGTATCCCCTTACCAGGTACTCAGGCCTCGTTCATTCCTTTGTGAAGCTCTCGTCATGTGCAGTATGTCAGGGATTCACTCACACGGTATACTATTAAACAAGGTAAAGGAGGAGAGTGTATTCCTTATCCTTTTACTTTCTTTAATTTGATATATTGTAATTTATTAACTCTTCCGCTTCGTATCTTCTGGTGTCACCTTTCTTTCGCTTCTTTCATTCTTGGTGATATTCTGAACCTGGTGATGGATGGTATGTCTTTTCCTTACCTGTGCCTCGCTGGGCTGCTGTTCATCTTTAAATATATTCTGTTCATTGTAGACTAAATTTAGCTGGCCAAGCGATTTGTCTTCATTTGTTATCTCTCACGGCTGTAAAGTGTGAGGGTGTGCTTGCTTCTGTCCTCTTGAAGTGTGTGGTTGTATACTTTCTCCCTGTATTGAATATCAGACTAATGCCAGAACTTGAGTTGCCTCTGTGCTCGGTGGTCGCATTGTGTTGTGTTGTGTTGTGTTGTGGTGTGGTGTGGTGTGTTGTGTTGTGTTGGGTTTCTGTTGTGGTGTGTTGGGTTTCTGTTGTGTTGTGTTGTGTTTATGTTGTGTTGTGTTGTGTTGTGTTGTGTTGTGTTTATGTTGTGTTGTGTTGTGTTTATGTTGTGTTGCGTTGTGTTTATGTTGTGTTGTGTTGTGTTGTGTGTTGTGTTGTGTTGTGTTGTGTTTATGTTCTGTTGTGTTGTGTTGTGTTTCTGTTGTGTTGTGTTGTGTTTATGTTGTGTTGTGTTGTGTTGTGTTTGTGTTGTGTTGTGTTGTGTTGTGTTTATGTTGTGTTGCGTTGTGTTTATGTTGTGTTGTGTTGTGTTGTGTTGTGTTGTGTTGTGTTTATGTTGTGTTGTGTTGTGTTTATGTTGTGTTGCGTTGTGTTTATGTTGTGTTGTGTTGTGTTGTGTGTTGTGTTGTGTTGTGTTGTGTTTATGTTCTGTTGTGTTGTGTTGTGTTTATGTTGTGTTGTGTTTCTGTTGTGTTGTGTTGTGTTTATGTTGTGTTGTGTTGTGTTGTGTTGTGTTGTGTTTGTGTTGTGTTGTGTTGTGTTGTGTTTATGTTGTGTTGTGTTGTGTTTATGTTGTGTTGTGTTGTGTTTATGTTGTGTTGTGTTGTGTTGTGTTGTGTTGTGTTTATGTTGTGTTGTGTTGTGTTGTGTTTATGTTGTGTTGTGTTGTGTTGTGTTGTGTTGTGTTGTGTTGTGTTTATGTTGTGTTGTGTTGTGTTGTGTTGTGTTGTGTTGTGTTGTGTTTATGTTGTGTTGTGTTGTGTTGTGTTGTGTTGTGTTTATGTTCTGTTGTGTTGTGTTGTGTTTATGTTGTGTTGTGTTGTGTTGTGTTGTGTTGTGTTTATGTTGTGTTGTGTTGTGTTTATGTTGTGTTGTGTTGTGTTGTGTTTATGTTGTGTTGTGTTGTGTTTATGTTGTGTTGTGTTGTGTTGTGTTTATGTTGTGTTGTGTTGTGTTGTGTTTATGTTGTGTTGTGTTGTGTTGTGTTTATGTTGTGTTGTGTTGTGTTGTGTTGTGTTGTGTTGTGTTGTGTTGTGTTGTGTTGTGTTGTGTTGTGTTGTGTGTTGTGTTGTGTTGTGTTGTGTTTATGTTGTGTTGTGTTGTGTTGTGTTTATGTTGTGTTGTGTTGTGTTGTGTTGTGTTTATGTTGTGTTGTGTTGTGTTGTGTTTATGTTGTGTTGTGTTGTGTTTATGTTGTGTTGTGTTGTGTTTATGTTGTGTTGTGTTGTGTTGTGTGTTGTGTTGTGTTGTGTTGTGTTTATGTTCTGTTGTGTTGTGTTGTGTTTATGTTGTGTTGTGTTTCTGTTGTGTTGTGTTGTGTTTATGTTGTGTTGTGTTGTGTTGTGTTGTGTTGTGTTGTGTTGTGTTTGTGTTGTGTTGTGTTGTGTTTATGTTGTGTTGTGTTGTGTTGTGTTGTGTTGTGTTGTGTTTATGTTGTGTTGTGTTGTGTTTATGTTGTGTTGTGTTGTGTTGTGTGTTGTGTTGTGTTGTGTTTATGTTGTGTTGTGTTGTGTTGTGTGTTGTGTTGTGTTGTGTTGTGTTTATGTTGTGTTGTGTTGTGTTTATGTTGTGTTGCGTTGTGTTTATGTTGTGTTGTGTTGTGTTTATGTTCTGTTGTGTTGTGTTGTGTTTATGTTGTGTTGTGTTTCTGTTGTGTTGTGTTGTGTTTATGTTGTGTTGTGTTGCGTTGTGTTTATGTTGTGTTGTGTTGTGTTTATGTTCTGTTGTGTTGTGTTGTGTTTATGTTGTGTTGTGTTTCTGTTGTGTTGTGTTGTGTTTATGTTGTGTTGTGTTGTGTTGTGTTGTGTGTTGTGTTGTGTTGTGTTGTGTTGTGTTGTGTTGTGTTGTGTTGTGTTGTGTTGTGTTGTGTTGTGTTGTGTTGTGTTGTGTTGTGTTGTGTTGTGTTGTGTTGTGTTGTGTTGTGTTGTGTTGTGTTGTGTTGTGTTGTGTTGTGTTGTGTTGTGTTGTGTTGTCATGTGTTGTGTTGTGTTGTGTTGTGTTGTGTTGTGTTGTGTTGTGTTGTGTTGTGTTTGTGTTGTGTTGTGTTGTGTTGTGTTGTGTTGTGTTGTGTTGTGTTGTGTTGTGTTGTGTTGTGTTGTGTTGTGTTGTGTTGTGTTGTGTTGTGTTGTGTTGTGTTGTGTTGTGTTGTGTTGTGTTGTGTTGTGTTGTGTTGTGTTGTGTTGTGTTGTGTTGTGTTGTGTTGTGTTGTGTTGTGTTGTGTTGTGTTGTGTTGTGTTGTGTTGTGTTGTGTTTGTGTTGTGTTGTGTTGTGTTGTGTTGTGTTGTGTTGTGTTGTGTTGTGTTGTGTTGTGTTGTGTTGTGTTGTGTTGTGTTGTGTTGTGTAGTGTAGTGTAGTGTAGTGTAGTGTTATGTTTCTGTTGTGGAGCGGCAAACAGCGGGCGTTTTTCATCGTTTTGTTTTGATAGCCTTGTATGTTTAGGTATATTTGCGGCGATCATATCTATCACTCCGTCAGACAGTCAATTTATTTGCCTGTAAACGAATCTTTCTGATGGCTCATTTATATTTATCAGTCAATCTGTCTATGTTTGTCTGTCTCATCCATCCATTCACGTATTCACCTGTATCTATTTATCTATTTGTGATTATAATTGTCAGCATATTTTTCTATCTATTATATGATCATCTATCGATATATCAATCAGTTTATCTATTATCTATCGATCTATCCATCTTTATCTATATCTATCTGTCTATACACGTGGTTTTTACCTCTCATTCTGTCTATATATGTGTTTATCTATCTATGAGAGTGTCTATCTTTATCCGTGAATCTATCTCTCAGTGTGTCTAGGCATGTGATGTTAAACTGACATCTTCTGGTAATAAAGAAGTAATCTGAGGGGGAAAGAGACAGCTTGAGCAGTTTGTGACATTTATTGAACATGTGGAGCAAGTTCTCAGGGAAGGCCGGTGGTGCTGCCCTCTAGTCAATTAACCTTCCAGCCCGGTACAGGGGGACGCCAGGTGGAGTCAGGGGTGCGGCAAGGCGAAGGGAGAGAGTGTGAGGGAGTGAGGAAGGGGGACTCCATTAGGTCAATCAAGTGGGTGGTAAGGTGGAGTAAAGGAGTAAGTGTTAGTGAGTGCGTGAGTTCATGTATTATTTAAACTTTGATGGTGTTAAAGGAAGGATTGGGTCGTATTCCTTGTTCTGTTTACTTGAAGGAAGGGAAAGTAATGCCGTGAACGCTCGCTCTCCTTCAAGATTATCGTGTGTGTGTGTGTGTGTGTTTGGATGTGTGTATGTGTGTGTGTTACATTAATATTTATGTCTTTTCTGCTGTTAGTGTTAGGTATTATTGGGAAATGAGGCTCACATTCCTACTTTTCTACTTTCATCCATCCCCTTCATCTCACCGTACCTTCCTCCCTTACTCCCCTTCCCTCACTCCCTTCGACGCTGTCTTAAGGAGGCGCAGTGGTAACCATGTGTTAGTCTGCAGAAGGATCCAGCCTATTGTGATGTATGTGTGTGTGTGTGTGTGTGTGTGTGTGTGTGTGTGTGTGTGTGTGTGTGTAGTGCCATCATTGGTTGCCTCTACGCCTCTCAGAGCAGGGCCGACCCTCCTCTCCTTCCGTGCCTCCGTGCCTGCTTCCTGTCCTCTATGGAAAAACAACAGCGTCCGTGTGTTGCATACGCTGTGTGTTGTGTTTGGTTGACAGGTTAACAATGTAGATAGGCAAGGGTACAAGGCCGGTGCAGTACACTCGATAGACTGTAGACATCACCAGGAACTCCAAGTAAAAGGGGGTGATTTTTTTGTGTGAAATATGAGTAGTAATAGTAGTAGTAGTAGGTTGAGGCGGTTTTTTTTTTTAGCCCCCAAGAACGTCAATGAGCGATCTTAGTAAGGTGTGTCTTTAGGATTCACTTTCTTCCTCTCCTATTCCTCCTCCTCCTCCTCCTTCTCTATCCTTGCCGTTGTCCTCGACCTCACTTCTCCTCCTCCTCCTCCTCCTCCTCCTCCTCCTCCTCACCTCCTTCACTGATGACATGAAGGGATTACGTAACAGTGTGTCATGAGTGCACACTGAAGGGGCAAGTTTTAGTGTTGTTCTGCTTCACTCCCTTCACTCTGGACTTACTGATTCTCTGGTAGTGGTTCTCTTTTGGTCGACACTTTGTACACTGTCTCATCAAGGACACACTCACACTTATACCGAGCTAGAGAGAGGAGGCTGAGGGTAGGAGAGAGGATGCTAAGGATAGTTTTTTGTGTAGAGTTTGTTACATGTGTCCGGAAAGGTACATATTTTGTTTGTCTTTCTCTTGGTGGGAAGGAAAGGGAAAGGTGATTAATGAGACGAGTGCACCTCTTCATGGGTTTATTTTTGACCTTCCTCTAAATTAGTATGTAGGCCCAGGGAGGGAAAAAAGGGATGTATATGTGTTATTATTAGTAGTATCATTATAATTATTATTATTACCAATATGTTCCTGGTAGGAGAGCAGCAGCGACCACCGGCCAAGAAGACCTATCTCCACACGGGGATACACAGAGAGTCTTTGGCAATAAATCATGAATATACATAATAGTAATAAGAAGGAGAAGGAAGAGGAGGAGGAGGAGGAGGGTATGAAGATATAATTTATGGACTTAACACAAATCACCCACGATGTTGTTATCCTCGGTTCACACAATCCGCCAATCAGTTAGATAAGAAAGGCTGCCAATGCCATGCAGTGCCCAGAAGTGAGGATGATACGGTGTACAATTCCTTTAAAGAGAGAGATGAGAGAGGCAGGGTGTGAGGTGAGGGCGAAGTGGAATTGGAGGAAAAATAGAATGGACAAAGATTAAAGTTCATAGCAGAAAGAAAGCAATGAAAAGGAAAAAAAGAGGAAAAAGAAATACATCCTGCGAGTGAAAG
Source organism: Metacarcinus magister (assembly GCA_029783475.1). Taxonomy (NCBI): domain Eukaryota; kingdom Metazoa; phylum Arthropoda; class Malacostraca; order Decapoda; family Cancridae; genus Metacarcinus; species Metacarcinus magister. Next base: position 6,897,994 of record JAPQNM010000018.1, read on the forward strand.
TATTCTGCTTATACATTTTTTTTCTTCTTTTATCTAGAGAAACTGACACTTAAGGAAAGAATGAATCAATGACCCGCGGAGGTAAAGAAAATACAACACTTTACCAGATCAAACAGTTTTCATCACCACCCTCCTTGCTCACCCCTTCAAGATTGTATACACACACAATACTGAAGTGAGACGGGCGAGGAGGAGTGTGGAGAACATTCAGATCAACAATTTCTCTTGCCCTACACCGCTGTTGTTCTTGATGCAGTCAGTACATGTCCGTGGGTGGTAGTGCATGTGGGCGAGGTGAGGTGGGTCGGTGGATGGGTGCCCAGGGTGTTGTTGCAGGTGGTGGGTGTGGTGGTGGTGGTGGTGGGGGGGCCTCCGTGGGTCATGGCGTTGGTGGGAAGGTCAGCGATAAGGAGTAAAATAGATGCTATGACACTGCTGCTCACATCCACCACAGATCACGTCTTGCCACCTGTGAAGAAAGGGATTATTATTATTATTATATTAACAAAAAAAAATCCACCGTCTCGCCTATCACTTGTCCACTAAGTAAATACCGGAATTTGGCGCCTAAGTAGCTTTTTATGATATCTCGTAGAGCCGCCTCATCGTTGGGTGATGATGATGGGTGGTACTGAGAGCTGATGGTTGGTTGTGTGGTTGATGATAATGGGATGGTAATGTGCTGTGATAGGAATGATGAGGTGGTGATGGCTAACTTTGTATCTGTTGCTTTGTTAGCGAGACCATTAAACTCAACCGTATTTAATAGTAGTAGTAGTAGTAGTAATAGTAATAGTTGTGCTCTTATATTGAAGAAGCCATGGCAAAAAACAATAGCAAGAGAGAATGTAATGTAAAGGCCACAATTAAATTTTTTCGCCTCTGTGCCTCCCGTGATCTCATTCTCTCGATATCAAACCAAGTGATGCTGTACCACTAAATATCTAACCTCGTCAATGTCTGCAGCGTGACATTCCACATAGAACAGAGGAGGAGGATCCGTAAATGGAATTGGAAAGAAAGAAAAAAACAAAACAAACATTACTATTCAGTGTGACAATATGTAAATGTGTTCTAATTCCTTTAATCCATATCGTTGTATTGTGTTTGGAAATTGTACCTCACGTCTCATATATTTATTTATTATT
>JAPQNM010000018.1:6901641-6919141 GCA_029783475.1 Metacarcinus magister
ACTGATAATAGTGATGATACATGAGGAAGAGGAGTGACGGTGACTATGCTTGTGATGTTGATGAGTTTTAGGTAATAAGAAATGGAAGGGGAGGTAAAATGAAGAGAATATACAAGGAGGAGGAGGAGTAGTAATGTCAGAGAAGAAGTATTGAACAAAACATTTGAGAATAAGAAAAAAAAGATGACGATGGTAATGGTAATGATGATGACGTACATATAATTAAAAGAGGAAGGGAAGAAAAAAGAGAATGAACAATAATGAGGAGGAGTAAGGTGACAAAAGAAATATATAAAAAAAAAAATGAGAAGAAAAGGATGACTGTAATAATGATGATTGTGTTCAGATAATAATAAAAAAAAAAAAGAGGAAGGGAAGTAAGAAGATGCGGATGGATCAGAAGGAAGAGGAGTAGAGACAGAGAAGAAGTCTAGAAAAAAAAATTTGAGAACAAGCAGAAAATGATGACTATTTATGATGATGACGTTCAAGTAAAAAAGAGGAGAGGGAAGGAAGAAGAGAATGAAAAGAGAAGAAGGAGGAGGAGTAACGTCAGAAAAGAAGTGCAAAAAGAACAAAAATGAACTATGATAATGATGATGATGAATAAGGAATTAAACAAAAAGAGGAGAAAGATGAAGAAGAGAATAAACAGGAAGAGAATTAGAAAGGCAGTAAAGAAAATTGACAAGAAAAGGCAGAGGACAGTTGGAGAAAATTAAGGAAACAATCAGTTTAAAGACGGTTTTATAGTGATATAATGGCTCTCTCTGATTGGTCTTCCTTGACAGTTTGGTGCTTGGGTGGAGGAGGAGGAGGAGGAGGAGGAGGAAGAAGAGGAAGAAGAGGAAGGGATGTAAGCAAGGAGTGGATGAAAGCGTTGTCACCTAATGGTTTTGATGACAGAATGAGGTGACTCGTGTTTTACGAAGTCACTTTATGTACCTGTAATTACGGAGAGTGTGCACTTAATTACCGACTCAGGAGGGGAAGGTTTGGTGTGCTATCAACTTTTTTTTATATATTTTTTTCTTTATTTGTCTTTTCTTCTGTCGTTTAAGTAAATTTACGGCGTGTTTAAAGTTTACAATCAATGGTGACTTCATTTTTTTTTTGTTTATTATATTTTTTTCTTTATTGTATGTCTCATGATTATCCTTCGTTGCTGTAAATATTCTTAATTAATGTTATTTTTTTTCCCTTTGTTATTAATCATCGTAATCTCCATCTGATCTTGTTCCTTCTTCCTAGACATTGCTAATCATCCTCACGCCTGTCACCTTGAATTCACCTAGGCAGTGTACGCGTGTTATATGGTTGTAATTAGTAGTATTTTCAAGCATTACAAAACCTTAGCGGCGAGGATCGAAGCTGGTCTGGTCCTCTCTAGTACCACACTTCACCTCTTCATGTCTAATTATCCTCTTCACTCACCTCACCTCATATCACACAACTCATCTCTGCCATCACCTCATTAAGCCTCACTTCACATTAACACCTCACATCTCATCACATTTAACCTCACCTACTCCCTCCCTCTCTCTCCTCACAACCACTACCACCACCACCACCACTACCTCCTCCTCCTCCTCCTCCTCCTCCTGTCCACTAGCATCCCTTGCCTCTCCTGCCTTCCTTCCCCCTTTTTTCCTCCCTTCCTCTGTGTCTCCTCAAAGTGTCGTGTAGACCAATCATTCGCCACCTTTCAAAACCCCTTCAATGGCTTGTCCAATTTTAGCTAATCAGACGCCAACTCGCCCTCCGTCCCAGCCTATCAAGACGCCGCATTGTCCCAAGGCATCCAATCAAGGCGTGATATCGAAGTCCCATCAGCAAGGCGGCGACGGTGAAGGAAGTGGAGGAGGAGGAGGGAGAGAGGGATGATTCAGTAGCGAGAATGTTATGGAAAAAAACAATAAAAAGAATCATCTCTTGCAGTTTTCAATCTTGGCAGCAGAAAGTGATCCCCAAAATAATAATCTGGAAGAAATTTCAAAAAATGGATCGTCATCTCTCTCCGTGTAATGGCGATGTTTTCCCTCCGTGTGTGTGTGTGTGTGTGTGTGTGTGTGTGCGTGTGCGTGTGCGTGTGTGTGTGCGTGTGTGTGTGTGCGTGTGTGTGTGTGCGTGTGTGTGCCCTTTCCTTCTTTTTTCTTCTCTTCCTCGTGCTAGTCTTGTCATCTTTTTTAATGTACTTTTTGTCCATTTTTCATCCTTATTCATTTCCTTCGCTTCCTTCGTTCGCGAGGAAAGAATGTAGAGAAGTCACAAAGGAGAGGCAGAAAGAGAGTAAGGTGGAATAAGGAAGAAATGTTAATCAGTAGGAGAAGGAGGAGGATAGTAATTAATTAGGTGAGCATAAGGAGGAAGAAAAATCAAGTCAGTTGAAGATGGAACATACGAACAGCTACGTATTAATATCTCTCCATATTAGACGAATAATGAAAAAAAAATATTATTAAGGAAGATAAGGTAATGAGTAGAGTAATTGAAGTGCGGGTGATAACGAGAAGGTACTGAATGGAGACGGTAATTAGCGGCGGAAAAATATGTACTAGCAATTGATGAATAAGAAAGAGTTCAGAATATTGGTAATGAGTTGACGTAAATATGTCTTCAGCAGCTCGGGTGACTTTTTTTGGTATCTATTTATGTATGTTGTATGAATGGAAGTAAACTCAGGAGGAGGATAAGAAATGAAATAACGTGCAGCACAACAAAACCTGGAGGAGGAGGAGGTGGTACTTACCGGCATCAGTGCCAGAGCGCTTGCCGAAGATAGATCCGTTGAAGGGGGGCTTCCTGTAGCCGGCGCTGACGGGGGAACTGAGCAGCGCCAGCACCACCACCACCACCGCGACCGCCACCACTACTCGCATCTGCACGGACATCCTGTAGGAGAAGAAGGAGGCACGTGTGAAGGAGAGGCGCATGTAGGGAGGGAAGAAGGGTGATCAAATAGAAGGAGAAGACACAGTTGAAGCATGGGTTTAAAAAGTCAGAAGGGAGGGATGGAGAGATGGAGGGAGAAAGGAGATGACTTGATGGATGTACTGTGGAGAGAGAGAGAGAGAGAGAGAGAGAGAGAGAGAGAGAGAGAGAGAGAGAGAGAGAGAGAGAGAGAGAGAAGACCCACTGTACGTACATAAATCCTTAGACAAAGGTAACCTCATCAACTATGCATGAACTCATTGCACACACACACACACACACACACACACACACACACACACACACACACACACACACACACACACACACACACATCAATATCATCACTAGCCTACGTGCAGTCAGTCATTTAAGGTACATGTAGATATTTGTAACGTTATGAAGATTCAATATAGTCACTCCTAGGTAGAGAGAGAGAGAGAGAGAGAGAGAGAGACACACTCGTAGCTATATGTTCTGAAGGTTATTGTTGCATCAGGCTTGTCTACACGAACTTGTTTACTGTTGGGGTTGGGTTGGAAACTGAGAGAAACACGAAGTTCTTTTTCTCTCGTAGTGTCTTTGTTTTCTCCGGTTTTGCTGTTTTTTAATTATTCTAGGTTTTGTTAAGGGAAGACTGTGTTGATTTAGTGACGAACTTTCAAGCCTCCCTCTCTTTGTCCTCCTCCTCCTCCTCCTCCTCCTCCTCCTCCTCCTCCTCCTCCTCCTCCTCCTCCTCCTCCTCCTCCTCCTCCTCCTCCTCCTCCTCCTCCTCCTTTTACTCTTCTGCAAAGTTATTCCACTAAGAGGAAACACCTGTAAAAATATGTATTCATACAGAGAGAGAGAGAGAGAGAGAGAGAGAGATACTAGTTAATTCTTTGTTTAATTTATATTTTTTATCGCACTTTTTACCGATAGTTCAACATACTTTTCTTATCAGTCATTATCTTATCTTCATTTAGGACATAATATTTGTAGTTGGATCAGGGAGAGATGCGTGTCCTTTCGCCAGTCAAAATATCATATCATTCCTCCTCCTCCTCCTCCTCCTCCTCCTCCTCCTCCTCCTCCTCCTCCTCCTCCTCCTCCTCCTTCTTCCGCTAGACGCTGATCCCCTTGAGAACTTCATATGTTTTTTCTTCTTCTCAAGTGTCGCTGAGATGCATTCCTCATTCCTTCTCCTCCTGCAATCCCTCCTTACCTCCTCCCTCCTCGTCATCCTCTCCCTATCCGTCCCCACTTCCGTCACCTTCCCCTTCCTTCTTCATTGCCTCATCTTCTTCCACTTCACTTTCTCGCTTCATACGTTTCCCTCCCAAACTCAGCCTTGGAATCAGTCAATCTTCCTCCATCCATGCTATAAATCAGATCTCCCCCTCCTCCTCCTCCTCCTCCTCCTCCTCCTCCTCCTCCTCCTCCTCCTCCTCCTCCTCCTCCTCCTCCTCCTCCTCCTCCTCCTCCTCCTCCTCCTCCTCCTCCTCCTCCTCCTATTCCATCTTTCCTTTCATGCTCTACCTTCCTTTGGTTTAATCCTCATTTTTTTTTGTAAACGAAGAGAGGAGAGAGAGGAGAGAGAGAGAGAGAGAGAGAGAGAGAGAGAGAGAGAGAGAGAGAGAGAGAGATATCATAGTGTTTGTACTCACCTACACTATCTTATTCTCTCTTTCTCCTGTCCAGTTTTTGTACCTCGTTAGCACTTTGTCAGAATTAAGTAGTAGTAGTAGTAGTAGTAATAGTAGTAGTAGTAGTAGTAGTAGTAGTAGTAGTAAAGTCTCGCCAGCAGCAACAGCAGAAGTGAGGCAGTCAAGCAAGTGAAAAAAAGCATCATTCACTTCAGCAATTAGTCAGGTTCCAGTCTTCTCGCAGTGTTTTACTTAGCAATTACTGTCCTGTCATTCAAGTTGTTACTGCTGATTAGGCTAACCCTCCTCGTTGTGTGTGTGTGTGTGTGTGTGTGTGTGTGTGTGTGTGTGTGTGTGTGTTGTGTGAAGGAGAGGCCGGTGAAAGTGTTTGTCTGTCTGTTTGTATATCTTTCTTTCTATCTCTTTCGTTCCCTCGATATCACATTTTCTTTCGTTAAACCTGTCCTTCGCTTCTTCACTATTTATATCCATTTATGCTTCCCGTGAGAGAGAGAGAGCCATAGTATTTGGAGATCCTTCAGTCACTTTATATCCTTCAATCCTGTAGAAGTGGAAGAAGGAGGTGACGGTAAAGGATTTAATTCCTAGGCCTGTTATTGGTTCCTTGAGGGTCGCGGCGGCCGGGAAGAATGGCTAGGAAGACAGAATGACTATGGTTGTGTTGGCAGTGACGTGAGGAAAAGAATTGGAAGAGAAGTAAAGTGGTAGAGATGGATTAGGTAAAGGAGTGAGTGAGGAAGGATGGGAGGAGTAGGTGGAGGAGGTAACTGAAGGATAGAACAATAGGAGTAATATGAGTAGTAGGTGTTTTAAGACAATCTGATCAATGGCCTTCACGGGTATTGTCTTGCCCCGTCCTCTCCGTCTCTTTGAAGGAGATGGAAATAAAAAGGGTAAAAGAAGAGCTACTGGAAGCGTATCGGGTCTGGTATACTCTACTACAGTATGTTAATTAATCTGTTTTTCCATCTTCTTAAACTTGGATTCCTTCAAGAGAGAAACATCGAGACACAGTCGGAAACTAAACTCGTCTTCCTCTCTTATTTTTTTTTCGGATTTCCTACTGATCTCTCTCCACCACTTTTTTTTCTTTCTTTCTTCTCTCTTCCTTCCTCGTCTTTTCTGGAGTTATGCGTAGGAGGACTTCATCTTCATCTCCGTAAGTTTGTTTTCCACTCTTGGGTGATCTCCTTTTCATGTTGGGGAGAAAAAGGAATGGTTCGCGTTCATAATTTATCCGCCTCTGGGGACTTTGTGGAACTTCTGGAAAGGTTACAAAAGAAGCAGTGGTTGTTTTTTTTCTACCTTTTTTTTTGTGTGTGTGTGTAAAGTTGTTCTCGTGAAACATTTGGATATTCAGTGTTCGGCTTGCGTCTGTTTGTGAAAGAAAATGTGTATGAGGGAGAATTGCAGTAGAGGAAAAAAGAGGAATGTTATTACTGGATGGAAAACTTAGGGTACTGAGAGAGAGAGAGAGAGAGAGAGAGAGAGAGAGAGAGAGAGAGAGAGAGAGAGAGAGAGAGAGAGAGAGAGAGAGAGAGAGAGAGAGAGAGAGAGAGAGAGAGAAAGTTAGGACTCAAAATGCTCTAACCAGTTCTTCCACAAGTAACTAATTCAGATGTAACAAAATGCAAAAGAAAGAAAGAAAGAGAAAAAAGAAAGCTACAGAACCACAAACTTCCAAATGGAGTAGACAGAAAACGAGGGAAAAAAAAGAAAAAAAACATTACAGGACGAACGAACGATGTTTTTTGTGCTCACTTTTTCTTCATAATTCCATCACGAGACTGGAAGAAGTTTACGTAAGGGAAGAAAACGATAAAGAGAAAGAGAGAAAGAGAGAGAGAGAGAGAGAGAGAGATGGGAGGGTGTAGTAGAATGAATGCCTCCCCACGTGTTCTGAGGTAAAGGGGAAGAGTAAGGGGAGGATGCCCAAGCCTTAACGTAGGTGGGAGGCCGGTGCCGAAGGGACTACCTGAGGGGAAGAAAGTTTGATGGTAAGAAAAAGGGGAAAAAAAGGAAAATAAAGACCCCTTCGAGGAATTTCCAAGATTATTTTAGTGCGGGTTAATTCTCTCTCTCTCTCTCTCTCTCTCTCTCTCTCTCTCTCTCTCTCTCTCTCTCTCTCTCTCTCTCTCTCTCTCTCTCTCTCTCTCTCTCTCTCTCTCAGTAATCAAGAAAGGGAATATACATAGTGAGCTACAGATTTATAGAAGAGGAAAGAAAGAGAGAGAGAGAGAGAGAGAGAGAGTTAATTTAAAGTAATGGGATAAAGATCAAGGGAAGATTAACAAAGAGACATTGAGAGAACTTTGCATGCAAGTGTGTGTGTGTGTGTGTGTGTGTGTGTGTGTGGTATTGGGTAACTTATGAATTTGTTTTTTTTAGCTAGTATAAGGTCTGAAGGTACCCTACACACACACACACACACACACACACACACACACACACACCACACACACACACACACGGATTCTTCCTGTCTTTTATTTACTAGTATTTCTTTTCTTTTACAAATCATATTTCTTCTCCTCCTCCTCCTCCTCCTCCTCCTCCTCCTCCTCCTCCTCCTCCTCCTCCTCCTCCTCCTCCTCCTCCTCCTCCTCTTCCAAGTTTATTGAGTTGTGTTGTTTTTTCTCCTTGTTGTTTTTCCCTTCTCCTTTGCTTTATGCCATTGCTATCTCGATTGTGCTCTTCCTTTTACTTCAAATATTCCTTTCTCCTTCATTCCTTTGTTTCTTTCCTGTATACTCTCTCTCTCTCTCTCTCTCTCTCTCTCTCTCTCTCTCTCTCTCTCTCTCTCTCTCTCTCTCTCTCTCTCTCTCTCTCTCTCTCTCTCTCTCTCCTTCCTTGCTAGTATTTGGTCCCTGCCACACACTCTGTATTTGCTTCATTTCCTCCTCTTCCTCCACTTGTTCCTCCTTTTTTCTGGTCTCTTCCAGCCATTACCTTCGCTTCACCTGTTACTCCTCTATTAAGACACATCTGCGTTGCATCATTGTTATTGTTGTTGTTTTGCTTGTAATTCTTGTTGTTATTATTATTATTATTATTATTATTGTTGTTGAGAGACGCAAGACAATTATTAATGTTTCAGTGGGTTTCATGTATTCATTTATTTATTGATTTATATATTAATGTATTTATTCATGGCATTGCTTGTTATTTGTCTCCGTGGTATACGTGTTGTTTTTCGTTGTTTTTTTTTCGTCCCCACATAATACGATAACTATCTTTGGCACTATCGTCGTATTTATGGTTGTTATGATGTGCATATTCTCTTTCTGTTTCCTAGTATACACACTCTCTCTTTCTCTCTCTCTCTCTCTCTCTCTCTCTCTCTCTCTCTCTCTCTCTCTCTCTCTCTCTCTCTCTCTCTCTCTCTCTCTCTCTCTCTCTCTCACTCACACACACCCACCACAGTCCTTCCATTCTGCTCCATCCTCCTTTCTTCTCCTCAAATACCCATCTTTACCCTCTTAACCAGCCTTACACATCTCCTTTAGCTCCTTGCCCTCCTTCCCTTCCCTCCCTTTATTCTCTCCTCACCACCATCATTGCCTCAGCCCATTTCCTCCTTTACCCTCACTCCTCCTTGCTTTCCCTCCTCGCAGCACCTTAAACTAGCCTTATGTTGTACCTTTTCCCCGGTTCCTGCACTCCTCTCCCTTCTATGTGTTATGAAGACTGGATAAAGAGAAGAGAGAGGTGATGTGTTACCTCCTTTGCCATCATGTATTGTCCTTCTATCTCCTCTTTCGTAGTTCTATCTCTCTCTCTCTCTCTCTCTCTCTCTCTCTCTCTCTCTCTCTCTCTCTCTCTCTCTCTCTCTCTCTCTCTCTCTCTCTCTCTCTCTCTCTCTCTCTCTCTCTCTCTCGCTCTTACACGACTTAACCTGTCAATTATTCTCAATTTTCTCATAACCTCTATTTCTTACCACTCCCTCCCTCCTTCCCTCTCTTCTTCCCTTCCTCCCTACCTACCTACCTCCTTCCCTCCCTCCCTCCCTTCCTTTCTTCTCCCTCCATCACCCTGGCGTGGCTGTCTTCATATATATAACATGACAGAGCTTATTCCCTTCACCTTCCTCGCCTCCTTCTTTATTTCATCCTTTCTTCCCCTTCCTTCCTTCCTTTCATGCCTCTCTTTCTCCTCTCTGCATTTTTTTTCCTTCAAACTTTCCGTATCATTTTCACTTGTGTTTGTTTTTTCTGTTTGATCTCTCTGTTCTTCCCTTTGCTTCATCGTTACACGTGTTTATTCAATGGTATTTCCTGCTTGTCTTCTGTTTTTTTCTGTTTCTTCTTTTGTTCCATCACTTTCGTATCACATCTTATTATGTCTTTTGTCCTACTCATAAATATGTCTTCCTCTACTACTTTCTCCTCCTCCTCCTCCTCCTCCTCCTCCTCCTCCTCCTCCTCCTCCTCCTCCTCCTCCTCCTCCTCCTCCTCCTCCTCCTCCTTTTCCCGATTTGAAGATATCCTTTGAATTAATGATGCTCTCTTACTAGGATGGCAGTGAGGGAAGGAGGCACATGAATAATGGTACACACACACACACACACACACACACACACACACACACCTGTCTTTGTTTGTGTGTGTGTGTGTAATCCGGAGACTTAATCATTTATCTCTTATCTGTCTACCTGTCTGCCTCTATCTTGCACAGGTAAACTGAATTGTTCTTTAATATCAACGTACCAGACTCTCTCTCTCTCTCTCTCTCTCTCTCTCTCTCTCTCTCTCTCTCTCTCTCTCTCTCTCTCTCTCTCTCTCTCTCTCTCTCTCCTGCAATGGTCTGCCTTTTCCTTGGTATCTAATAACCCTTTTGATCTATTCTCTTTTGTCTCTTTCCTTCCCTTCCCTTCCCTTTTTGAGATCTGTATTATCCTTCTTCTCTTTCTCTCATTCCGTTTCTTTTCTCTTCCCATATCCCTTTCATTAATTTAATCCCTCTCTTTCTATCTCTCTCTCTCTCTCTCTCTCTCTCTCTCTCTCTCTCTCTCTCTCTCTCTCTCTCTCTCTCTCTCTCTCTCTCTCTCTCTCTCTCTCTCTCTCTGTCTTTCTTTTCCCTTTTTTTTGATTATTATTTCTGTTTTATGAATGCAGTATAGTGGTTCTACATCCCCTTTCCTTTTTCTCTCCCCTCCTCCTCTTCTCTCCTCCTCCTCCTCCACTATCCCATTTCTCTCCCTTCCCCTCGTTGCACATCCTCCCCTTTCCACCCACCCCTCATCCCCTTCCCACTTCCTCCCCTCATTCGTAGATTTAGCTCAGCAAATGATTCTGACTAATCTCTCGTATTTGCGGATTAAAACAAGCGAAGCGACGGATTTAACTTAACTTTGGATGCACTCTTTTCTTTGTCACAGTCAGGATTGAAAGGGAAATGGGAGAGAGAGAGAGAGGGAGGAGGGAAGAGAGGGAGAGAGGGAGGAGGGGAAGGAGGGAGGAAAGAGTGAGGTTGGTATTGGGGTGTAGAGAGGACAGAATGGAGGTTATGTATGGTTGGAGGGATTTGGGGTAATGGAAGAAGGAAGGAAGTGGAGGGGAAGAGGGAAAAGAGAGAGGAAGGGAAGGAGGGAAAGGTAATGGGCGTGATTTCCAGTGTTAATTTAAAGTTTTCTTGGTAAATGTGCTGTGCTTTATTGTTATTGTTATCCTCTCTCTCTCTCTCTCTCTCTCTCTCTCTCTCTCTCTCTCTCTCTCTCTCTCTCTCTCTCTCTCTCTCTCTCTCTCTCTCTCTCTCTCTCCCTCCGGGGTGATTCCATTATTCTTTTTTTTTTATTTTCAACCGTGTAGATTATCTTCAATCTAGGTGCTCACGTGTGTGTGTGTGTGTGTGTGTGTGGTGTGTGTGTGTGTGTGTGTGTGTGTGTGTGTGTGTGTGTGTGTGTGTGTGTGTGTGTCTAAAATACCCAGATGCAAAATATTGTTTTTCTAATCCAAGTTTCAAGACAACCTCCATCAAATATCCCTCCTCCTCCTCCTCCTACTCCCCTCCTCCTCCTCCTCCCTCCTCCTCCCTCCTCCTCCTCCTCCTCCTCCTCCTCCTCTCCTCCTCCTCCTCCTCCTCCTCCTCCTCCTCCTCCTCCTCCTCCTCCTCCTCCTCCTCCTCCTCCTCCTCCTCCTCCTCCTCCTCCTCCTCCTCTGCCTGCATGAGGGGCGAAAGTAATGTTCTTGCGCTTTTTCTTGTGTGTAATTGCAGTGCCTCTGACCTTCAACAAGTGAAGGGAGGCTATGCATGTGTGTGAAAAGAATGAGAGAGAGAGAGAGAGAGAGAGAGAGTTTGTTTTTACAGCTTTTCTCGTTTATTTCGTTTCTCTTCGTTCTCTCCCTCTTGGTCTCTTCCTTTCTCTCTCTTTTACGTTTTATTTTTCTGTCTCTCCTCTTTTGGCGCCAACTGAGTTACTTCTCAATTTTCTTTACTCTAAAATGTCTGAATTTCTTCCTACTTTTTTTAGAGGAAAGCTTTTTTTATATAATTTTTCCTCTTAACGTGGCAAAGTTTTTTTTTTTAAACACACACACACACACACACACACACACACACACACACACACACACACACACACACTGATTCCTTATTTCGTGGCTTTAATTTACATTTTTACTCTCTCACTCATATTGTCCTCATCCTCCCACCTCCCCTTTGTCTCTCCCTCATCGTGTGTTCCCCAAACTAACCCTCCAGCCTTGCCCACCTGCCTATAACCATAATCAAGGTAATGCAATGGTGATTGTCCCTCGGTGCTACCTGGTCGATGACCTTGTTTTCACTCCGGTGGGAAAGAGGGAGGGAGGCAAGGAAGAGGTAGGTAGAGAGGGAGAGAGGGAGGGAAGAGGGGAGGTAGGTAGGCAGAGTGTGTAAAGAGGAAGTGAGAGGCTGAGGAAGTACAACAGAGAGAGAGAGAGAGAGAGAGGAGAGAGAGAGAGAGAGAGAGAGAGAGAGAGAGAGAGAGAGAGAAGCTTGACAGTTTTGTCGCAGTATGTAATACCGAAATAATTTGTTGGTGTCAATATTTTTACGAAAATACTACCGTGAAATAGAATAGCTAAAGTCTATAAGAAATAAATTAAACGAGGAGGAGGAGGAGGAGGAGGAGGAGGAAGAGGAGGAGGAGGAGAAGGAGTTAGAAATTGAGCAAGGGTCGGAAGTGAAGAGGTGAGGGGGGTGGGGGGTAAAGGGTATGTGAGAGGAATAGTGAGAAGGGAGGGTGAGTTTGTGACGTTAAGGGGCGGTGGAGGGGCGGCGGGGCGGCATGAGAGCGGGAAAGGAAAAAAAAAGGGATAATGTTTCTTGCACGTACTTGTAAGAACTGGGAGGCGAGTGTGTGAGGAACAATGGAGGAGGAGGAGGAGGAGTTAAAGAGGAGGGAACAGAATATGTATAAGTATGTGATAAGTTGAGCAGAAAACCACAAATAGGAAAAAAGATGAAGAAAAAGAGGGAGGGAGATAAGTGATATGAGATAATGAATGATTTGTGAATGTAAGAGGAAAGGGAAGAATGCTAATTGTTTAAAAGAGAGAGAGAGAGAGAGAGAGAGAGAGAGAGAGAGAGAGAGAGAGAGAGAGAGAGAGAGAGAGAGAGAGAGAGAGAGAGAGAGAGAGAGAGAAAGAATAGGTCGTGAAAATGAATGAAAATGATAAAGTCTCCGCCTCTGAAAACATTTTGCAAGACGGAAACAGAGAGTCTTGTCAAATACGTCGTCTCTTTTAATTGTTTCCTCTAGCACCAACACCTCTTCTTCCTCCTCCTCCTCCTCCTCCTCCTCCTCCTCCTCCTCCTCCTCCTCCTCCTCCTCCTCCTCCTCCTCCTCCTCCACCTCTTAAATCGCTTATTATCGGAACGTTACTGTGTTCAAGCGATAAAAAGTAAAATAAGTATGTAATTTTGGGTGGAAATAGTTAGGTAATTAGGGTGCCTTCAAAGTGTTGTCATTAGCGTGATGTGGACAGGTGAATGGGAGGAGGAGGAGGTGGAGGAAGAGGAGGAGGAGGAGGAAGAAGGTATAATGATAGATGGATGGTTACTTCCTTGATGCTTGTCTTCTGTGTCCTCCTCCTCCTCCTCCTCCTCCTCCTCCTCCTCCTGTATCTTCAAATGGAATCAAATCATAGACATGAGAACGGAACTTGTAATTTACGTTAATAATAAAAAAATAAATAGTTTGTTCATTGATATTATTACATGTCTGCGTGATTTGATGCATTACTCTAGGAGGTAATTCATATTATTATTATTATTGTATTAGGAATCGTATTATGTTAAGTATGTTGTGTCACTGAAGATTAATTTTTATGTTTGTGGAAATGAGATTAATGATAATGATGATAATGATGATGATGCTTATACATTATACAGAATGAAATTATGTAACTGATTACTTATTTACTGTATCTCGTTAATGAACAGAGCGAGAGAGAGAGAGAGAGAGAGAGAGAGACAGACACGAGAGAGAGACACAGAGAGAGAGACACACACACACACACACACACACACACACACACAACATCGTAAAGAAAGGTAATCTCCTTAGTGCGTCTGGAAAATGTGTTGTGTGTCGTTTTTTGCATCGTACGTGTGTGTGTGTGTGTGTGTGTGTTTGTGTGTCGTCGTCGTCGTCTTCCACCTCCTCCTCCTCCTCCTCTTCCTCCTCTTCCTCCTCCTCCTCCTCCTCCTCCTCCTCCTCCTCCTCCTCCTCCTCCTCTCTCTTCCTCCTCTCTTCTCTTCTCTTTCCTCTTTCTCTTCCTCCTTCCTGACACCATAATTTATCAACAAAGACCATAATCTCCACGAACAGAGGTTCACAACTACGTAACCGAGGAAAGCGTGGTGGAGGAACACGAAACAGAGGAGGAGGAGGAGGAAGAGGAAGAGGAAGAGGAGAAGACGGCAGGAGTTAGGACTGAACACACACGGCACTCAGGCCATCATTAGGAAGTGTGTCCTGCAGTTTAGTAATTGATTGAACGAGAGGCTGAAGCTGCAATGGAAAAAAATATATTGGAATGGAAGAAAAGAAAAGAAATATATCATCTAGACAAGTGTGTTTGATTTGACTTCAGTTTAAGTTGGAAAATAGTTGTGGAATTGGAGACGAAAAGAAAAGACTAAGTAATATAATGTATGGAATTGTGTCTTGATTGTCTATTTCTCATGCACACTGGAGGGGCGGTGACTCAGGATAAACCCAGCGATGGTTTGGGCTTAATTCGAAATCAGGGACTTGGAACTAAATCTCATTACGTGATTTTATTATTAAGTCGCTAATGTGAATCATCATCATCATCATCATTATCATTTGTAGTACAGAGGCAGACATGCACTCAGGATTCAATCAGACAATTCATTAACTTTAAACATTTCCTCCCGAGAATGTTGTTATCTTCATACACATCACAAATTCGGAGGAGGAAACGCTAGCTATTATTTTTTTTTTTCTTTTCTGTTTCCATAATTATGTCTGTGTACTTAAACTCTTTTTAGAACTCTTGTGTTTAGTTATCATGATTTGCTTCATGATATAATGTAGTGTGTTAGTAATTGTAGTTGTAGTAGTAGTAGAAGTTGTTGTTGTTGTTGTTGTTGTTAATGTTGTTAACTGCATCCGAAATGAGAATGTGGTGCCATGTCATTTGAAATACATGGGATGAGGGAGTTGAGGAAGCAGGTGTGTGTGTGTGTGTGTGTGTGTGTGTGTGTGTGTGTGTGTGTGTGTAGTGGGTGTGTGTGTGTATTGTGGGTGTGTGTGTGTGGTGAAGGGGCGGTACACAGAGTAGGTGGACGGTGGGCGGGCCATTACTCCTAACGCCGAAATACATACACCTGGTGCTTTCCCCTCGTCTCCCATCTCTTTTTCTCTCTCTTCTTTTCCTCTTATCCTCCCCCTCCCACGTTTTCTTTTTTCCACCTCCGTTCACCTTTCCTCTCTTACCCTTCATCTTTTTGCCGGCTCCCTCATCTCTTTTTTCTCCTCCATGATTTTTTCCCTCTCACTGTTTTTAATTTTTTTTGCCCCCCTTCCTCTGTAGGCTTTTCACTCTAGTTTTTCCTTCTTTCCTCCTTCCTCCCCGTTTCTCCTTCCTCGTTCATTTCTTCCTTTACGATGCTCCCCTCTCCCGCCAGCCTTTCTTCACTACGTTTTTCACCTCACCTTATTCACAGTTTCCTTTACCTATACTTCACTTCGTCTCACTTCACCTGTTCGTCTTTTCACCTGGGCTGCCTTTACTTTATTTTTAGTTTCATTCGTGCCACCTGTCAATGGGTTTTCACGCCTGTATAATATTGTCGTTTTTTTTAATATTTACTGGATTGTGGTTTTGGATCGTATGAAAAATATGTTCATATGATCCGTGGTTTTATATTGGTTCCTCTTATATCCTCCTCCTCTTCCTCCTCCTCTCCCTCTTGTGCCTTATCTCTGCCATACAAGTTCTTCCTCTTTGTAATGTCAACATATTTTTCTTGCCTCGCTTCTCCGTTTCATGCGAGACGAAGGAAGCTGGAGAATCATATATTTATCTTTTTTTTCTATCTCTCTCCTTCTCTTCCTTCTACTCCTCCTTTCCCTTTTCATCATCAGTAATCACGACACACACACACACACACACACTGACACTTGAAGATAACGCCACTTACATGGAAATTGTACTGCTTCGCTGCCTCCTCCTCCTCCACCACATTCGTCAGGACACGTCTCCTCGTCTCTGCCTCTCCTCAATGACTCCCAAAAGGCCGTTTGTATGTAGATGAATAGCGTGAATTGCCGCGGAGTTATGCATAAAACCCGCCGCGTGACAGGACGTACTGCTCGACTACTATTTATTTACCTAGTTACTGTTGTTGTCGTTGTTGTTGTTGTTGTTATTATTGTTGTTGTTGTCGTTGTTGTTGTTGTTGTTGTTAATGTTGTTGTCGTCGTCGTTTCCGTGAGTTATTTTCTCCTATTTTGTGTGTGCGAAGTCTGGTTTATTTTGTATTTTGTTATTTTATTTTTTTCTATTGTTCTTTGCTGCTCGTGTTAGTCTCTTTTAGTATATGGAGTTATCTTTTTTTTTACTCTTTAATTTAGTGTGGATTAAGAAACTGTGTGTGTGTGTGTGTATTTGTGTTGATGAATTATTCCTTATTTGAGAGAGAGAGAGAGAGAGAGAGAGAGAGAGAGAGAGAGAGAGAGAGAGAGAGAGAGAGAGAGAGAGAGAGAGAGAGAGAGAGAGAGAGAGAATATATGTATAAGCCTCTACCCTTGTTTCTGGATTTTTGCAAATACCTTAATAATTCGGGATACACGTTAATATTTATGAGAGAGAGAGAGAGAGAGAGAGAGAGAGAGAGAGAGAGAGAGAGAGAGAGAGAGAGAGAGAGAGAGAGAGAGAGAGAGAGAGAGAGAGAGAGAGAGAGAGAGAGAGAAAGAGAAAGAGAGAGAGAGAGAGAGAGAATAAAGGCGAGGCGTTTTGTGGAGGTTTTCAAAGCCTATAACATTCCCTCTCCTCTTTTGTTTTAGGATCACAGAGGCTTTATGTCGGTGTGTGTGTGTGTGTGTGTGTGTGTGTGTGTGTGTGTGTGTGTGTGTGTGTGTGTGTGTGGTTGACTGGCTAGGTGTTTTATTTGGCCCAGAGCTGATTTATGGTACCTGAGGGAGACAGAGAGAGAGGGATTGGAGAGGGATGGGTGAGGTGGATATAGTCAGAGAGGAGCGATAAGGGAAGTGGAAAGGCATTTTTTTGTGTGTAATGTTATGTAGATTACTGTCATCCCTTAAAGTGTTATTACAAATTTGATGGAAAAACTTTTTGATTTTAATAATAATGGGTTGTATACCTTATTCTATTCACATTTTTAACATTTTCTGTAAACTTTTTTTTTCCCCCGCTAATCTACTTTCCCTCCCCTCCCTCCTCCCCTCCCTGACATTAGGTAATAGGTAAATGATAGTGAGAGTAGAATCTGGAAGGTGAGGGGAAAGAGAGGGGTGGTTGATATTCTTTTATTTCCCCTTATTCCTCCTCCTCCTCCTCTTCTTCCACTTTGGGCTCCCTTCCCCTTCCGAGCCTTACATACGGTGGTCCAGCATTGATGGAAACACGCTGTTAACTTGTATTTAAGTGCTTGGTTTGGGGCCCGAGCTGGTTGTGGTGGTGATGGTGGTGGCGGCGGATATAGTCGAGGTATTTGTTTGAAGTTCGTGTGTGTGTGTGTGTGTGTGTGTTTAAGTGGTGAATTTCAATGCTATAATTTCATCCTTTATTTACTTGATTCGCGGGAAGGGAAACAAGACAAAAGAGAGGAAAATTAGTAGTATTATCGCTTGAGGATGGTTGTGGCTTGAACCCGAGACATCAATGTTTTTTTTTTCCCTCTCTCTCTTTCTCTCTCTTTCTTTCTCTCTCTTTAGTCTATGAGGTCGTGAGAGGAACACTAATAACACGTAATGAGATTCACTCTAACGAACTCTTCCTCTCATCTTCTCTTTGTCTGCATCTTTCCTTCCCTCCATCCGTCTTCCTCTTTTTTTCCCCTCCATCCTGACCTCCTTACCTCATTTTGTGGTGTCTTTTTGCTGGACAATCAGTCATTCACTCACTCACTCACTCACTCACTCACTCACTCACTCACTCACTCACTCACTCACTCACTCACTCACTCACTCACTAGCTTACTTAATTTACTATTTCACTCACTCACTTAATAACTAACTCACTCACTCACTCACTCACTCACTCACTCACTCAACTCATCCTGCGCCCCTTCGCCAGGTAAATAGGAATTACTTCAGCGCCTTCGTCTGCATGTCCTCTCGTTACATTCTTCCCTCGTGAGCTACAACTGAGCGAGGTTATAGCGTGCATTCCCCTGCCGACAACTTGGCCTCTAACTTTCCCTTATCACCCTTGCGTTGTGGTGTAAGT